>BPUM01001542.1:0-98330 GCA_020521455.1 Prunus kanzakura
TAAGTTCATGGTTGGCTGTGCTGACCGCCGAATTTCTTCATGGTTGGCTGTGATGGCTCGGCGGCCTTCCTCTTGTTTTCCTGCGGTTTGGACTGACCGATCTCATGTTTGCAACGCTCGCACAACAATGGCTCCGGTTCGGCCGATGGCCCCTTCTTATTTGCCACCCAACGAGTTCCGCTATATCCGGCCGATATTTGGGCGTCGACCATGTTGACAACAGGTGGGGGGAACGGCTTGGAGTCAACCTGCATCGCCGCCTTCTCTGGGAACTGAAGCTTCTTCTCATCAATCAATTTCTGAATGACATCTCGCAGGACAACACAGTTGTTGGTATTATGAGACCAAGAACTATGGTATTTGCAAAACGTCTTTCCTTTGAGCTCTTCGGGTTTCGGAATCTTGTGGCCGAAAGACAATTTGACCATTTTTTCGGCCAATAGCAGGTCGAAAATAGCCTCGGCCCTTGTTAGATCAAAAGTGTAGGCTTTTGCTTCGCGCGTTGCAAATCTAGCGTCAGAAATTTTCGTACGGCTATTGTCAGCCTTAACAAGCCCTTTGCAGACGAAGGGTTTGTCTATGCTAACTTCGGCCGAGCTCATCTCTACCTCGTCACCCTCGGCCCCCGTGGAGCCCTCCGTGTCGGCGTAGCTGACGATAGGATTTATGTAATAAGTCCCTTTCGACGCCGTCTTCTTCTGCATCTCTTCTTTTAATAAGGACGCATACCTGTCCACTTTGTTGGTCAGGTCGTGCATGTCCCGGAACTCGATCCCCTGGAATTTCTTCCGGTATTCGAACTCCATACCCTCCTCGGCCATTTTGACGAACTCTCTTTCTGGTAGGTTCGTGCGACACCAATTCCTACAGGTCTTGAATCATTGTAGGTAATCACGAGGTGATTCGTCCGACGCTTGACTCATCCTTGCCAGCTCGGCAACCGTTATCTCTCGGTTGGTCTGATAGAAATGTTTGTGAAATACTCTCTCCATATCAGACCAATCCCTTATTGAGTTTGGTGGGAGGTTTACAAACCAAGAGAATGCTGCGCCGGTTAAAGAATGAACGAATAAACGGAGCTTCTGGGCGTCCGAATCGGCCTCTCCACACTGGGCCGTGAAACGGCCTATGTGTTCAACGGACGAGGTCTGCCCGTCCCCGGAGAATAACATGAATTCAGGCAACCGATAATTCCGGGGAAGAAGGACTTGGTCGATTTCTGGTGGGTACGGCCGGGTATATCTCGGCATGTCCGGCCGCCTCTGGGCTAGGCCGTCCTTGATCATCCGCCGGACATCCTCGAGTCGGAGCCCCTGATGCGGTGCCTCCTGCTGGGCCGCATTTGGTCGTGGGGCCTGCTGCGCGTCGTTGTGTGGCCTAGCCTGCGTGGCCGCTTGAACAAAGGGCTCGGTCTGAATGACCGAGTTGATTGTCGCCAAGTGGGTGCCGTGGGTTTGGACCAGGGGCGTGTGCGTTGAAGCTGGGACGGCCGACCCGTAGTGGAGGTGGGTGCCTGGCGATAACAACGACGCCTGTGATGATGGTGGAACAGTCGCATTGCTCTGACCGTATTGTTGTGCTAATGCAGCGGCTGCGTTGTTTGGACCAAGATGGGTGTGGACGACCGCAGTATGAACTGGGTCGAGTGGATGGATCGTAGGATGTGCAGGGCTGCTGTGCCCTAATGACACGGCTAAAGCATGGAACGGCCCACGCACTATCTATGCTGAGTAGGTTGGCCCGGGACTTACCCACGTGGTCTGGGACTGCCCCCAGCTATTTGTCGGCGGCACCGAGTGCTGGCCGTAACCTGATGCTTGGGGGTGAGCCGAGACGCCGAGGCTGCTGCCTTCGCCGTAAGGCTCGATTCTTTCATGCCCTCGGCTCCCTTGACCGGCTCTGGGAGGTGATGCCGGTGAGGTTATCGGCATTCTTTCTTGAAAAAGCATGCGCAGCTCCGAAGAGAACCTGTCCATTGCGGCCATGAAGGATGTCTCTATCCTGTAGGTCTGCCTGGACATCATTTCCTCCACTGCCGCTTGCTCCTGCATGGATTCGGCCGAGCGATCCGTCGTTACCGGGATGCTGGCCGAAATCCCGACCGAATGTACGGTCTTGGTGATTGGTGATGTGGACTCAGGAGTCTCAGAAGTCATTTCGACCGTTTTGTTTTTGAGCTTCGCCTGTGCCCTGGTTTCCACCATAAGTTTTTGACAAGGATCCCACCGGGCGTGCCAAAAGTGTCTGCCGCGCAAATCTCACGGCCTGGGGTTCCGGGCCGGGGGGATCTGCGTTAACACGCGGTTTCCTGTTTTGGACGGGGTGCGTTGGTGCGCGGGCGTGCCAGCACGGTCTACCGTGCGTCGAGATGTTTGAAGTGGGCGATAGTGTTTAGATAGTGCGCTTGTCTGAACTCATCTTCTAATCAAATGATTGTAGCCGAGAGAGGAACTAGTCTCGGCTGCAAGGTTCACGGCCTGAGCTACAAGGCCGTTGAGTGGTGGTGTTTGGCGGGTTTTAGGGCGGTGCTCCGGCGCGCTACTCAACGAGCGGCGGTCGTATGATATATGGGGTGAGTGAGCGAACAACAAGGGTGGTGCTCCGGCGCCTTGAAAATCAAGGGTCGTTTGATATATTGATGAATGGATTTTCCTTACAAACTAACACTACTCCTAGGAAAGCAAGTAAAGATATTGAAAGTGCATTACAGGAAAATATAAGTTGCTCCGTGGGAGGCTTTGGTTTGGTGTTTGAACCTTTTGAAAGTAGTCCTGAGTCTTGTATTTATAGGTAGAGCTCCGGGAGGGGTAATCGAGGCTGAAAATCTGCATGGTGGAGCCTGATTACGCCAAGTGGGTAGTCTAATCGACATTTGGGATCGTGAAGTATGGTGGTGTGACTCCATGAATCCCGGTGAATCTCGGCCGCCGCCCTGATCGTGGGTTCTGCGCTTCTGGCCGTGGAGACGCATTTATTGCTCTGATAGCCAATTACCTAATCTCTCAAGCTGCAAAGAGCTTTGTGAGAATGTTGGTGTCTAATCATTCTGACCTCTGTCACCAAATCCTGACTCCAATCACTTCCCACCTTCCCTCGCGCATTAAAAGCTCATTCTTGGCCAGTGGGTTTGCTGCAATAAACAGAGACCTTGCTTCATTAAATGGAGCGTGGGACCCTGCTGTCACGTGATGATCTGACTTTAATGCCTTTGGCCGTGACCTTGTTCGATCTCGGCCTCGGCCTGTAACCTTGGGCCGAGATAACCATGCCTTGGTGATTTTTCTTGTTTCTCTGGAACGCCACATCCTGACAGAACGCTGCGTTTCAGTTTGAGGCCGAGAAGAGAAGTTCCCCCGGCCAATTCATGGTCGCGATTTATTAGGCACAAACACGATGCAGTTATGACGGCGCTTGTTTATCTAAACGGACGTTGTACTTAGAAATTCAACGACTGTTTATTTTAATAAACCGACGTGGTTACTTTGGGGTTCTGAAAACGATGTCGTTCTCTTTTTAATATGCGCCAAATGACTTTTGGATATCCGATGCAGTTATGACGGCGCTTGTTTATCTAAACTGACGTTGATTATTCAAATATGACGTCGCTATGTATATTAGAACCGACGTGGATATTTACGATAATTTGTTTAAATATGATTTTTTCACGCGTTTTTGAACTCTCAGTTTTCAATTAGGGTTGCAGAATGATTTCTCACAAGAAATTGTCTTTCTGAAAGCAAATGGGTTTGCAGAATGATTCCTCACAAGACCAAGCATGGGTTTGCTACATCCTCCTGTGTAGCAAGGGTGGAACCAGCCTTAGAACCTGCATGGGTTTGCAGCCGCACTTGCCCGTTTGAAGGCAGCCGCACTTGCCCTAAACACTCGCAGAGACGGACTCATGTGGTGGCTGTAGTGGGTTCCTCCCAAATCAGAGAAAAGTCTATTCATTCTGAACCTCAAGCCCACTCCCAGCTTCTTCCCAGCCCCCACTCTCCCCACCCCAAAGGCACAACCCACAACAGGTTCTAAGGCTGGTTCCACCCTTGCTACACATGAGTTTTGAAGTTGATCACTGTGGAAAAGGGGACTACAATGTAACCAGGAATCGAGGAGTGAGCTTTTCATACTTTGTTTATTTTGATTTTCTGAAATTATTAGATATTCATCTGTGGCTGTGCAGGAGCTTGAGAACAAGAGGAAGGAGAGGGCCCAGCTTGCATATGAGAGGAAGAAACAGTTGAACAAGCTGAGGGTGAAGGCAGAAAAGATTGATCAATATATTGTATTTGCCAAATTTGTGTACATATATTGTGTAAATATTGATCAATATTTAACATGAAAATGTTGTTGGGGATTGAGAATTAAATTTTGTTTTGTGTTAAGAAAGATATTATCAAAATAAAAGAAAAATTAATTAATTTTAAAAAGCTATAAAAATCAGACGGCGGTTTAATGAGAAGACAGACGTATAAATTGAAAAAATACGACGGTAATTTGAACTTAGGACATGGTAAATAAACACGACAGTAGTGTTGTAGGTACAGTCGTTGTATACTCCAAAATAATAAGTCGATAAATTAATCTCTCGCGTCATGGTATATTATTTAACACGTCGTTTTTTTGTAATCTACCGACGTGTATTACATTACATTATACGACGTGGATTCCATAAAATTATACGACGTGGATTCCATTAAAGAATAACCGACGTGGTTTTTTAAATTACACGGCGGTATGTCTATAAGCACCGCCGTAAGTTTAAAAGATTTCTTGTATAAATTTGACTCTTTCTTTCAGTTTCAGTTTTCATTTAGGGTTCCAAGTTCTTCTGGTCTCTCTGGAGGCTCGTCTTCCTCTCTCACATACACACATACATCATCACTCTCTCTCACATCTCAAAGACAATAATTTGGATGTTAATGATGTATGCGTTTTGGTGTATCTCAAAGACACCAAGACGCACACATCATTAACTTTCAAAACATTGTCTTTCTCAAAGTTTGCAGTAGTCAGTTCAGTTCTGGTTTCTTTTTGGATTTTGTGTATTTAAAATATTGTCTTTCTCACTTTGGTGGTTCGATTATGATCAGGATCCAAAGATCTCAAAGGTAAGATATCATACCTCTTGGGATCTCATTTTAATTTTCGTAGGCTACCAAAATTAAAAAATAATTAAATCTTAAAAAGAAATAAAATTAAGACGGCAGTTTACAGAGAAGGAACCGTCGTAGTATACAGACGTGGATTCCATTATATTATACGACGCGGATTAAGAACAGTTAGTCGTGTTTAGTTAGGAGTTAACACGGCAGGTTTTTTGGTGAACTGTCGTCTTTATTTTCTATGTCGGTGGGTTCATACCTGCTGTCGTTGTTTTTTGGTCAGATTTTAACTCTGAAGAAATCCTTTTTAAAAAACGACGCTTTTTTATTTGTATGCGTCGTCTTTTAAAAATATTCAACAGTAAGGCACTTATCCACGACGGTTTTTTTTAATACCGTCGTCGGTTTAAATACAACGACGGTTTTATGTTCTGCCATCGTCTTTTTCACTTTTTGTAGTAGTGGGGGAAGAAAGGCGGGTGAGGTTAGGTTTTGTGCTAATGCTTGTTGTTTACCATTTGCTTGTTTGTTTGGACCAGAGCTTGTTTGTTTACCATTTGCTTCTGTGTTTGAACCCAAAAGAATAAAATGGAAAACTTCTTTAAAAACATTTATCAATAAACTACATATAAAAACTGATCATAAGTCTAAACTACATATAAGTTAGGGTTTTCATGTTTATTGTTGTGTATCACCTCTCTAATAGAGGTGGACCCCATTGTATTGGTGGGCTCCACCTCTATTAGAGAGGTGGTATATAAATGTGGTAAACCTAGCATTACCCTATACTTAATCTTTTTTATTTTCTATCGAAATTTGACATGAGATTATAAATTAGACATTATACCTACACTACTACAAAAATGGAAAAAGACGACCAGAAAAAGACGACGGCATAACATAAAACCGTCGTTGTATTTAAATCGACGACGGTTTTAAAAAAAACCGTCGTGGATAAGTTCTTTACTGTTGAATATTTTTAAAAGACGACGCATACAAATAAAAAAGCGTCGTTTTTAAAAAAGGACTTCTTCAGAGTTAAAATCTAACCAAAAAACGACAGCAGGTATGAATCCACCGAGGTAGAAAATAAAGACGACAGTTCACCACAAAACCTGCCGTGTTAACTCCTAACTAAACACGACCAACTGTTCTTAATCCGCGTCGTATAATATAATGGAATCCACGTCTGTATACTACGACGGTGCATTCTCTGTAAACCGCCGACTAATTATTTGGGAGTATACTACGACGGTACCTACAACACTACTGTCGTTTTTATTTACCACGTCTTAAGTTCAAATTACCGTCGTATTTTTTCAATTTATACGTCTGCCTTCTCTGTAAACCGCCGTCTTATTTTTATAGCTTTTTAAAATTAATTAATTTTTCTTTTATTTTGGTAATATCTTTCTTAACACAAAACAAAATTTAATTCTCAATCCTCAACAACATTTTCATCTTAAAAGGCAAATCTCTTCGTGTTAAATATTGATCAATATTTACACAATATATGTACACAAATTTGGCAAATACATCGTGGTTTCTTTTCTGCCTTCACCCTTGTTAGAAATGTGCCCTAAGAGCCAATACATTTGATGTGATCTCCTTAGAATACATTTCGTATATGATATATAAAGGGCAAATTTATTTTGTTATCTTTTACATCGTGTAAAGAAACAAATGTCCAAGGTATGCTAAATAAGAGATAAAGTAATCTAAAGAAGATTAGATTCGGGAGACCTTTAATCTCTAACCGTAGCATCCCAAAATATTCCTAATCATAGGTTATCAAATGGGCATTGATAAACCGTCAAGATTAGCACATATTATGTATGCTCAATTGGGAGGATGGTTAGTCTCAAACCATTTGTGTAGTTGACACTAATACAAGTATGTGGGTGCTCATTAGTGAATGAGTACACTGAACGCGATCAACCGTAGTTCTCGTATGGAGTATTTATCTATATGTCAAACGAGAACTCATAGTTGCAATAATGCAAATTAGTCCTTAGACCTGAGGCATCATGGTTGTCCTGTGATGCGTTATTGATCTTTGATAGCTCTTAAAGGCAAGCCGTAAAAGATTTGTCTTAAGTGTTGTTGGGATCTCTTAATTCATCTTAGGGGCATGTGAATGTACAATAAGGAATCTCTACTTTCGATAAAGAAGGAGAATGTTTCAAGATGTGATTTAGTAAATCTTTGGCCAAAGTATTTTGAGCTTGATTTAGAAAGTTGTTCTTAATCATGTTCTTTTGAATCACATGAGGTTATAAATCATATTAGGGGTTTGACATAAACAATCCATACCCTAATAATATGATTTGAAACATTGTATAAGAGAAGGACCGTATTGCATTGCAATTCCAACTGAATAGGTTCTTCATCTATTCTGGTTAGCTTGGGTAGCCTTGATATATTGCTAGATGTCACTCTTGGCTTGTGGAAGTCCTAGGATTGATTGTGATCGATCTAAATAAAGGAAGAATTAAAAAGGGGTTTTAATTCCAGTTGGTTAGAAAGAGTTCTTATATTTTCCCACTGCCTTGCTAATTAGAACCTAATGGATCGCACACCTTAAATGGTTAACTTTGAGTAATACAAATGAGAATGAGAAAATCAATTTGATTGATTTGATGATGATGATTTACTACGTGTAAAAACGTATTTGGGCCTCGGTAATAGTTAACGGGAAGCCCAAATGGTTGGGTATCAAGCCCAAGGGCTTAAGACACCTAAATATTATGGTTTAAGTGTCATAAGGCCCAATTTTGGAAGCCCAATGGGTTTTGGCCGAAAATGCTTAAGTAAGTATGTATGGGAATTGTTTCTATAAGCTCATTGACACACAAACACAATCCAACATCAACCAAATAGGTTTGGGAGATCAAAGAGAGAAAAATGAGAGTTTTCAAGAGTGAAAAACTTTCGTCTTTCAAAGTGGTTTAGATTGAAACCAATCTTGAGAATCTTGCACTAGCATCCAAGTATTCTCAAGATACTTCTTCTCATCTCAAGGTTCCATTGGTGTGAAGACTTAGAGGCCATATACTTTTGTGGCTCACATGGAGGAGAAAGATTAAGGAGCAAAGATCAAAGAGGAAATCAACAAAGAGGAAATCATCAAGAGAAGACCAAACACAAATTGGTTCATATAATTGCTTCAAGGGTAATTAGATCTTATCCTTTCTCTTGAATTTTCATTTATGAAAAACATATCAATGTTCATGGCTTAAGATACTTGGAAGAAGTTTTGTTTTTGAATTTAAACAACCACCTTAGACTTCCGCTGCGATTAATTTGATTAAATGCATGTTTAATATTCAAATGAACTTTGGAAAATTGTTTTGAAATTCCTTCAACCCTCAGCTTGTTCAACTGTTTCTTCCTCTCATATGCAAGCTGGGCCCTCTCCTTCCTCTTGTTCTCAAGCTCCTGCACAGCCACAGATGAATATCTAATAATTTCAGAAAATCAAAATCAACAAAGTATGAAAAGCTCACTCCTCGATTCCCATTTTCATCAAAATCAACTGTTTCTTCGAAACTCCTGTGTAGCAAGGGTGGAACCAGACTTAGAACCTGTTGTGGGTTGTGCCCTCGTTTGCCTTCAAACGGGCAAGTGCGGCTGCAAACCCATGCAGGTTCTAAGGCTGGTTCCACCCTTGCTACACAGGAGGATGTAGCAAACCCATGCTTGGCCTTGTGAGGAATCATTCTGCAAACCCATTTGCTTTCAGAAAGACAATTTATTGTGAGGAATCATTCTGCAACCCTAATTGAAAATTGAGAGTTAAAAAACGCGTAAAAAATCCTACTTAAACAAATAATCGTAAATATCCACGTCGGTTCTAATATACATCGCGACGTCATATTTGAATAATCAACGTCAATTTAGATAAACAAGCGCCATCATAACTACATCGGAAATCCAGAAGTCATTTGGCACGTATTAAAAAGAGAACGACGTCATTTTCAGAACCCCAAAGTAACCACGTCGATTTATTAAAAGACACAGTTGTTGAATTTATAAGTACAACGTCAGTTTAGAGAAAAATAGCGCCGTCATAACCACATCGGAAATCCAAAAGTCATTTGGCGCGTATTAAAAATAGAACGACGTCGTTTTCAGAACCCCCAAGTAACCACGTCAGTTTATTAAAATACACAGTTGTTGAACTTATAAGTACAACGTCAGTTTAGAGGAAAAAAGCGTCGTCATGACCACATCGGAATTCCAAAAGTTTTTCGGCAGTTGTGATAACCACGTCAGTTATTAATTATATACCGTCGTTATAACTAAATAATACGGCGATTTTTTAATAACAACGTCGTTGTATTGAACTCTGGGAAAATATATAAACTTTTCGTCACCTGACCTAATATTCTACGGTTTTCTCTTCCCGATAAAGTATCGAAGTTTCTCTCTCATTTCCCAAAAGCTGCATCATCGTCTGAATCTTCGTCTTCATCTCCAAATCACCATTTTCGTCTTCGTCTTCGTCGGAAGGAAACTTTTCTTTGCACGCCAAAGGTTTTTTCTCACTCTTTTCCCTTTTTTTACATTTCATTTGAATGTCGTAGTTGTTTGGAAACAAGATTCTATCAAATTGAAGAAATATTTCACTGGTTTTGATTAAATACATAAGTAGATACTCTCACGACGCCAAAAGACGACAGTTCTATCTTGTTTTCGACGATAGAATGGACACACCACGACGGCCCTAATGCGAACTGCACGACGGTGGCTAAAAACCATCATGGTGTGACTAATACTACGTCGAAAACAAGATAAACCCGTCGTCTAGTGAGAGAAGAATAATCGTTTTGTAAATTTTAAACCACGTCGGTTATTATTAATAACCGACATAGTTTATCAACATTTACGTCATCAAATTTATAAAACCGTCGTCTTATTTCCATTCATGGTCTAAGAGACTGTTTAATAGGACGTCACTTTTTTAGTGTTACCGTCATTGTTTTGTATTATTACATCGTTTCTTTTTAATAACCGGCGTTGTTTTCCTTGCAGATTAATCAAAAATGGTTTCGAAATCTCAAAACAAGGAAGCTGACGCGTCAAAGGCCAAATCAGGTTCAAAGGCACAAGGGGATGAACCCAAAACAGTTTCAAAGGCTCAAGTGGAAGTTGAAAAATCAACTCAAAGCAAACCCTCGAAGAGGATGAGATTTTCCTCAACCTCAGAGAAAGACTCGAGCACAGCCACATTTGAGGTGGAGCCAAAATCTGGCCGCGGTATCAGCACAATGAGCCGTGTTGTGAAGAGGAAAATTGAGAAGGTTAAGCCTGTGGTTGAGTTCAATAAAGATGGCAAACCACATGGCAAGGCTGCTGTTGAGATGCAGTCTTACATTGGTGTTTTGGCACGCACCAGAGTCCCTCTTGTGGACAAGAAATGGAAACAATTACCCAAGGACGTGAAGGAGCAGATTTGGGAAGCTGTTCAAATGTCCTATGTTATTGGGGAGAGTTACAAGAACTTGGTCTTGTCGTCTGCCGCAAAAAAATGGAAGGATTTCAAGTATAACGTAACTAGGCAGTATATCCTTCCATTCGCACATGACAGGGAGAGGTTAAGAGAAACCCCTGCGCTTTATAAGTTCATAGAGAAATCGCAATGGGAAGCCTTCGTAGCTTCAAGGTTAACCCCAGATTTTGAGGCTAAGCATGCTGAGCAGAAGGAGAGGAGGGAGAAATTGGAGTACAACCATAGGTTGTCTAGAAAAGGGTATGTTGGTTTGGCGGACCAATTGGTAGAAACCATGCCCGAAGTTGAAGAAATCGATCGAGCTGTTCTATGGAAGAAAGCAAGAGAAGATAAAACAGGAAACATCCCTGATCCAAAGGCTGCAGAGAAGGCAAAAATAATCGTAAGTCTCACTAACTCTGTTCTAAATTTGAAAAACAGAGTGTTTTATTTTGGTATAGACGTTATTTATCTTTAAATAAGCGACGTTATAAAATGAACACCACGACGGGCTTAATTTACGGACGTTTAAAAATGAATAGGACGTCGGTTTTTGAATAAAGTAGACGTCTAGATAGAATTAATACGACGGATTAAATTATTCTATGAACTGCATTTTTGTTTTAAGTTTACTCACGCACACACTCTCCCTCTCTCTGTCTATTTCTCTGAAATTTGTGGTGCACAATTTCTGGAAAAGAATGCATATTTCAATCGAGTTTTTTCACTTCTTCATTAAAACTTACGACGGTTTTATCTTATCTAGACGTTAGAATGCTTATACAACGACGGTAATTTTGTGCAGCCGTATGGAATTGGACATCTACGTCTGTTTGTTTAATAATACGTCGTCTTACTTTATAAACTACGACGGTTTTTTATTTATATTTTAATCTGTTTTATTTTGAATATACGACGTATTTTTATATACCGACGTTGTAAATTATAAATAACGACGGTATTTAAGTACAAACGTTTTAAATTAATACCACGTCAGTCATTTAAGAAAAACCGTCGTTATTTATTATTTACAACGTCGGTATATTTATCTGTTTTACACCCTTCTTAATTTCTAACAATCTCTCTTTCTCTCTTTTAGGATGATTTGCAAAAGCAAGTCTCCGAAGACACTCTGACTGTCTCCGGGACCAATGATATCTTGACTCTGGCTTTGGAAACCCCCGAGCATGGTGGGAGAGTCAAAGTAGCTGGTGCTGGCGTTACCCCAACTCAGTTCTTCAATTTGCCGAAACAGCAGAGAGTGAAATTTGGTGACAAATTGAAGGAAAGTGTGAGGGAGGCAGTCAGAGAAGAGACCTTGAGGATTGAGGCGAAGTCAAGGGAAACTATAATGGAAGCAGTCAGAGCAGAGAGGGAGGCTATGTTGGCATATATCCGTCAACTAGTTCCTAATTTTGATCCCAGCCAGATGCTCCAAACCCCAATTTCTCCAATTCCTCCAATTCCTCCAATTATTTTACCCCCTCAAGATCAAAGCCCAAAATTTCCAATGTCTGATAAGGCAAGCTGCTCTGGGGCCACTAATATCAGACCCCTAGCTTTGGAATTAGAAGATCCGAAGCCTGAAGCTGATACTGCTGGAAAAGAGAAAGAGGACACGGTAAAATCTCTGCTATTTTCTATTTCTGCTTTTTAAATTTTAAATAGACGTCGCTCCTTTTAATAGCCGACGTTAAAATTTAAAATAACGACGGTATATACGTCTGTTTCTTACAAGACACGTCGTGTTTCGTTAAATACCACGACGCTTTTATAAACCGTCGTCTATTTCATGATTTCATTAACTGTATTTATATTAGACGACCTTTCTATAGTATAGCGACGTTATAAATTCAATACAACGACGGTTATCTATTTACCGACGTGTATAACCTTTCCTCCGTCAGTATTAACTAGAAACCGTCGTTTATATTATATACCACGTCTGTTTTTTGAGTTTAGTTAGAGTCGTTTATTTTAGTTCACACACAAACTAACTTATATTTCTTTATTAATTTCTTTTAACAGGATCTCTCAAAGCTAGACATGCCACCTCCTCTGTTAGCCTTATGCCAACATTTCCGGACCAAGTTGTTGCCTTGTAACGAGGCTCTAACAATTCACATGCCCAAGGAAGTGTTTGGCTTTGAGCATGATACCTTCCTCTTCACTGAAGATACTTTACATAACATAACCCTAAGGTTTATGAGATCCATTGGTGCCCATAAATTCAAAATTATGAAATCCATATTTTAGCCTACTATTGTAGAAGGCAATGTTGTAAGGAATCCATAGCAATTTTCGGTTCATTTTTCTCGTACTTGTGTATTTTTTTAAAATTATTTTAAAATTTAGGGTTTAGGGTTTTTCGAAACGACGCCGGTTTTCTCCCGCTGTTTTTGGTCAACTACATTACAAAGACTAATTGAATTCGGTTTACGACGTCGGTTATTAAATAGCGACGTCCTTTATGTTTACAACGTTTGTATTTTATAAAAACCGCCGTTGTAAGTAATAATTAGACGTCCGTGTAAGTGTTGACCGTCGTCGTTGAAAAACGCGGTACTTTAAAATTTTTGACCGCGACCTAAAATTTTCAGAATTTCCCTTTAACCCTCAAATAGTTCATTCTCTCTCTTCAACATAAATTTGTCTGAAAGTTTTCGTTCTCCCAGCTCTCTCTCAATATCCATGTAAGTATAACTCTAGTCCCTTTAATCCTAATTCTCTCAGCTCTCTCTCAAGCTTAGAGATGGGTGTGAAGATATATGGATTGATTGATTGTTGTAATGTATGACATTAGTTATGCAGTTAATTGTATGACATTAATTCATAGCTCTGTATATCATTTTAATTCCGATCACATTTTCATTCTGCAGGCTTTGGGCACGACAAATCAAAAATTAAAAATAATCGGTTTAAAGCTGAAAATACGACGGTTAAGTTACAAAAATCGCAAAAAGAGACGTCTACAAAACAACCAACGTCGGGTTTTCACAACCGACGTGGAATGACAACGCAAAAATGAAATAAAAACCGCCATTTGAAAAAGAAAACACGTCGGTTAATTAAAATTCATTTCAAAACGGTTAATAAATATATAAAACAACGACGGTAAATAAAATAATTAACGACGAAAAATAAAATATAACACGACGGCAGAGTTCAAACCGACGAATTTATGGATATAATCAATTGATGATTAACGTCGTAAAAACATTGTTGCACGTCAGTTATAATTAAACAATTGACGTGTCAGAGAATATACACGTAAAAAAAGGTTATAAAAGAGACTTAACAAAGACTAGCCACGTCATGGAATAAATAAATAACCGACGTAGTAAGGTATAACAACGTCGAATAATTGAATTCTTCGGACATAGTAAAGAATAACCACGACCTTCATTTTACAATAACCGACGTCAAATCCATAACTCAAGGCGTTTCGTTACTTATTAACGACGGTTTAGATAAAATCATTGACGTCTCAGAGATTACACACGTCTAAGTGGCTCACAAAAGAGACTTTTAAATTTCCAACCACGTCAAAGTCTACAACCACCGACGTTGTAAAGCCCTAACAACGTCCAAAATTGTGACACCTAGGCCGTAGTAAATGGATTAAACATGACAGGTATTTTAATTAATCGACGTGTAATGTTAAATCCCCGTCGTTTTTTTTTTGTGTTCAAGCCGTCAAAATAATTTTCAACGTCTGTGGGGACCAAAAGGGTCGTGGTTATTACTGTTTTTACGTCAGTTCAAGTAAATATATGCCATGTTATATGTTTTAGACGTCCATTTATTTATTTAGTGAACGTAGTATTTATTAACCACGACGGTTTATAATGTTTATACGTCGGTTTTGTCTGATTTAGAGACGTTGATAATAATATTTACGTCCGTTTTGTAGTTGTTTTTGATATTTAACATTATTTAAATGTCTGTGTTTTACTACAACCGTTGTCTATTATAGTCGAAAGTTCTCTTTTTTGTGCTTTATGTATCAAATCGATGTCGGTTTTAGTATTTTTATGACGTGTTATATGTTAACCACGTCGTTGTTTTTGTGTTCAAGCCGTGAAAATAATTTTCAACGTCTGTGGTGAGATAAAGGGTCGTGGTTATTATTGTTTTTACGTCAGTTCATGTAAATATATGTCATGTTATATGTTTTAGACGTCAGTTTTTTTATTTAGTAAACGTAGTATTTATTAACCACGACGGTTTCTAATTATTACACGTCGGTTTTGTTTGATTTAGAGACGTTGATAAAAATATTTACATCGGTTTTGTAGTTGTTTTTGACATTTAACATTATTTAAACGTCTGTGTTTTACTAAAACCGTCGTCTATTATAGTCGAAAGTTCTCTTTTTATGCTTTTATGTATGAAATCGACGTCGGTTTTAGTATTTTTATGACGTGTAATATATTAATCACGTCGGGTATTTGCCGTCGTTATTTCATATGATAAAAGACGGCGGTCGATTTCTCGTCGGTTGTAAAACATGATACACGACGGTGGATTACCGTCGTCTATTTCGTTTTTTGTAGTAGTGACACTATATAGTACTTATATTTGGTATGCCCCTTGCCCTCCCTCTCCACTGGTATTGGGATCATGAACCCTAACCTAATCCAGTATAGGTTGTAACTAGTTTATAATTACTTAAGAATTCAATTAATAGATTATAGATTGTCATGCCCCAAAATATGGACACGTGACAGCAACACGTACCTTGAAAATCCCAAAAACACCTAAGTCCCAAATGCTAGATTTCCAAAATTCTCAAAATACGTTAAGCCCTTTTATCTAATTAAAACAGATTGGATCATAGTTTTCAATGACACCAGAAAAGTAAATAAAACATTATATAACATTTTATTTGAAAGATAAACCAACCCCAGAGGTCATGGAATAGTACCAATAACCTAAGAAGCTATTTTAAAGAACAGATTATGAAATAAAACATCAACCCATCCATAATTCATTTTTATACAAAGGAATTAGAAACATATAATCAACAACGAAGAATAGAATTCACTTCTTGAGATGATGTGGAATAGGATCAATGTTGACAAGTCGGGAAGTTGCACCAAGATGTCACCCAAGGGTATAATCTACATCAAAAGTAGGGGAGTATCACATACGTTCATCTGCCCAGCAGTCATGACCATGTTTAAAAATAAATAGCAAACAAGAACCATTTTCATATATTGGATCCAAAACCATTGGCATGCTCAAGAAACTTTCTGCAAACATTTTTCGGTGCACCTGTGTCAGCTTGTCTGATGATCGATTCTTATAGGCCAACTACCTCTACCAGAATCACAATTATATCCACCTCACCTCGTACGCTAGTGAGAGTGTCCATTTACCAGTTACACCCCGTTGACTAAACATTGCACGCAGGATATTGCTAAAGTCAGGCGCGTAACACCTTCGGAGGTTTAGGGGATCGAAACGCAGGATGGATGCTACGCCTCCATCACCCACGTCATCTAGGATATTGCTCACAAGCCACCCTCCAATCTCAACTATCCATAATGACAAATAAATAAATAAATAAATAAATCTCAAGCATCCATAAAACCAAGCACATATGGCAACCAAAATAATGCAACTTTTGCACACAACATTATTTATCATGTCATACATACACAAAATACAAGTCCGGGAGTGAATCCCTTTTCCTGGAATCCAAAGCTTAAGATTGCCTTGTGGTATGTGCCTTCGAGCTCTAATTTTCCTTGCTTGGGCAACTAATTCCTAGTCCAACATTCAAACATGTTACTAAAAATTCTTATTTTCAATTTAGTCCTTATACTTATACTTATCTTTAATTGCACTTTGATTGTCATACTTATCAATACTTTCCATTATTTGCACTTTGGCCCTTATACTTTTTCCAAATTACATTTTAGTCGTCATACTTTTTAATAATTGTAAATAGATCCTTGAAGTCTCAAGTAATTGCAATATAGTCCATGTACTACTACCGAAAACGAAATAGACGATAGTAATCCATCGTCGTTGTGATGCTTTGAAAACCATCGTTAAATCGACCGCCATGTTTTGGAGTATCAAACTATGACGGCTTTTCACCGTTGTTGTTTATCTGTAAAGGCGACGGTTTTTACAAAAAAAAAAACGTCGTTGTTCTGATGTAAAGACGACGGTCTTTTCTTAAAAACATTGTTGTTTATTGGTAAAGCCAACGGTTTATAAAAAAACTGTCGTTATTTATGGGTAAACACAACGGTATTTTGTTAAAACCGTCATCGTTTATGGGATAAGACGTTGGTATTTGGTAAAAAAGCGTCATTGATTCTATATAAAGATGACGGTATTGTGTTATAAGCGGCCATTAATTATATGCACAAACGACGGTTTCCCAATAAAACCATGGACATTTATGACGGAAGAGGACCGGCTCTTCGATTTCATGAAGGGACTCCAACCTACGCCAAAATGTCCAAGACTTAGGGGCGGAATAGGCAGCTAGCCTGCTAGATTGAAAGTACTTAGCCAGGGGGGGGGGGGGGTGTCGAGACCAAGCCAAGGGCAGGGGCCTAAAGTATCGAAAAGGCAAGGACTCCAAGAAGAAGCCAAGCCTGAGGCCAAGAAAAGCGAGTTCAAGATCAGGAGCCAAAGCGGACCGATTGTCAATATCCTAATGTGAATCATTCCTTTTATATGATTATCTTGGTAAGATTTGAAGACTTCTTATTTCAAGTCTTATCCACTACTCTGCTCAGAGATTTGACCAATCATATCTTGGAGTATTCTCTCTCCTTTACTGAGAGTAGAGATTCCTGATGAGCACCTTTAAGCTATGCCTAATTCAACATGACCTTATAGTGCCTTCAAAGATTAATAACATAGCCACAAAACATCTATGATGCCTCAGGTCTAAGGATTAGTTTGCACCATTGCAATTTATGAGAGCTTGACATGTGAGTAAAGACTTTCACGCTGTAACTTATGTGTTGGATCGCGTTCAGTGTACTTGTTCTTCTACAAGCACCTACACACATATCGATGTGTCTCCACACTTAATGACTCGAGACCTTGCCATTTCCTACATATAGAGACGACACAATATTTACTATTCTTTGTGGAATATTGATGCCCAATTAATATTCCTATGACCAGGAACATATTCAGGATTTAGGGATGATGAGAAGTCTCCATGTATGCAATCTCGTTACATAGCTCTCATATCCACTTGTGTATTCCTTGGGATATAGTTGTTCTACATATTGAAAGATAATAGATTATGATTTAATGTATAAAACAACATTTCTTGCCCATTGATAATATAATATGTCTTTTATAAAAAATGTCCTTATAACTCTAACTATCACATAATTAGTTGGCTTTAAGGGCATATTTCTAACAACATGGAGGACGAAATATTCCCTAGGTCATGTGATTGTGCTAATTAAATCCTCATTTAATTGGCCAATTATTAAGATTTGAAATAGGAATATTTCCATAAATCAAGGATCCAATTTTCATTAAATCTCATTGATTTACCCAAACTCCTTATTTATGGAAACGAATAATTCCCTTAAAAAAGGAATTATTCTCCCATAAATCATACCAAACAAGGCACAAGATCAAGAGGCTATGTAAAGATAACATCATACCACATTGACGTAAATCTTCCAAACCCCAGCAAGCCCTAAGGCTACACGCCACTCTCTCTCTATCTCTCTGGCCCTCATGCTACCCCTTCTCTCCCAGAGAAACAATCCTTTCCTTTCAGAAATATATGTATCTCCTTGAGACCATATTCTGTTTGTGCCTAACAAACCACGGCCGTGAATTGGCCGAGGGAATAACTCTTCTCGGCCTCAAGCTGAAACACAGCGTTTTGTCAGGGTGTTTGGCTTTCCAGAGAAGCATGAGGAAAATCGCCAAGGCATGGTTATCTCGGCTAAGGTTATAGGCCGAGGCCGAGATCGAGCGAGGTCATGGCCAAAGGCATTAATGTCAGATCATCACGTGATAGCAGGGTCCCACGCTCCATTTAATGAAGCAAGGTCTCTGTTTATTGCAGCAAACCCACTGGCCAAGAATGAGCATTCAATGCGCGAGGGAAGGTGGGATGTGATTGGAGTCAGGATTTGGTGACAGAAATCAGAATGATTAGACGCCAACATTCTCACAAAGTTCTTTGCAGCTTGAGAGATTAGGTAATTAGCTATCAGAGCAATAAATGCGCCTCCACGGCCAGAAGCGCAGAACCCACGATCAGGGCGGCGGCCGAGATTCACCGGGATTCATGGGGTCACACCACCATACTTCACGATCCCAAATGTCAATTGGACTACCCACTTGGTATAATCAGGCTCCACCATGCAGATTTTCAGCCTCGATTATCCCTCCAGGAGCTTTGCCTATAAATACAAGACTCAAGACCACTTTAAAAGGGTTCAAACACCAAACAAAAGCCTCCCACGGAGCAACTTATATTTTCCTGTAATGCACTTTCAATATCTTTACTTGCTTTTCTAGGAGTAGTGTTAGTTTGTAAGGAAAATCCATTCATCAATATATCAAACGACCCTTGATTTTCAAGGCGCCGGAGCACCACCCTTGTTGTTCGCTCACTCACCCCATATATCATACGACCGCCGCTCATCGAGTGGCGCGCCGGAGCACCGCCCCAAAACCCACCAAACACCACCACTCAACGGCCTTGTAGTTCAGGCCGTGAACCTTACAGCCGAGACTAGTTCCTCTCTCGGCTACAATCGTTTGATTAGAAGACGAGTTCAGACAGGCGCACCATCTAAAACACCATCAACACCTCAAAAATCTCGACGCACGGTAGACCGTGCTGGCACGCCCGCGCACAAACGCACCCCGTCCAAAAGCAGGAAACCGCGTGTTTAACGCAGGTCCCCTCGGCCCGGAACCCCAGGCCGTGAGATTTGCGCGGCAGACACTTTTGGCACGCCCGGTGGGATTCTTGTCAAAAAACTTATGGTGGAGACCAGGGCACAGGCAAAGCTCAAGAACAAAACGGTCGAAATGACTTCTGAGACTCCTGAGTCCACACCACCAATCACCGAGACCGTACATTCGGTCGGGATTTCGTCCAGCATCCCGGCGACAACGGATCGCTCGGCCGAATCCATGCAGGAACAAGCGGCAGTGGAGGAAATGATGTCTAGACAGACCTATAGGATAGAGACATCCTTCATGGCCGCAATGGATAGGTTCTCTTCGGAGCTGCGGACGCTTTTTCAAGAAAGGATGCCGATAGCCTCACCGGCGTCACCTCCCAGAGCAGCCCAGGGGAGCCGAGGGTGGGAAAGAATCGAGCCTTACGGCGAAGGCAGTAGCCTCGGCGCCTCGGCTCATCCCCAAGCATCAGGATACGGCCAGCACTCAGTGCCGCCGATAAATGGTTGTGGGCAGTCCCAGACCACGTGGGTAAGTCCCGGGCCAACCTACTCAGCAGAGATAGTGCGTGGGCCGCTCCATGCTTTAGCCGTGTCATTAGGACACAGCAGCCCTGCACATCCTACGATCCATCCAGTCGGCCCAGTTCATACCGCGGCCGTCCATGCCCACCCTGGTCCAAATAACGCGGCCGTTACATTGTCACAACAATACGGTCAGAACAATACGACTGTTTCACCATCATCACAGGCGTCGTTATTATCGCCAGGCACCCACCTCCACTATGGGTCGGCCATCCCAGCTTCAACGCACACGCCCCTGATCCAAACCCACGGCGCTCACTTGGCGTCAACCAACTCGGTTATTCAGACCGAGCCCCTTGGTCAAGCGGCCACCCAGGCTAGGCCACACAACGACGGGCATCAGGTCCCACGACCGAATGCGGCCCAGCAGGAGGCGCCGCATCAGGGGCTCCGATTCGAGGACGTCCGGCGGATGATCGAGGACGGCCTAGCCCAGAGACGGCCGGACATGCCAAGATATACTCGGCCATACCCGCTAGAAATCGACCGAGTCCTTCTTCCCCGGAATTACCGGTTGCCTGAATTTATGTTATTCTCCGGGGATGGGCAGGCCACATCCATTGAACACATAGGCCGTTTTACGGCCCAGTGTGGAGAGGCCGATTCGGACGTCCGGCGGATGATCGAGGACGGCCTAGCCCAGAGACGGCCGGACATGCCAAGATATACTCGGCCATACCCGCCAGAAATCGACCGAGTCCTTCTTCCCCGGAATTACCGGTTGCCTGAATTTATGTTATTCTCCGGGGATGGGCAGGCCACATCCATTGAACACATAGGCCGTTTTACGGCCCAGTGTGGAGAGGCCGATTCGGACGCCCAGAAGCTCCGTTTGTTCGTCCATTCTTTGACCGGCGCCGCATTCTCTTGGTTTATAAACCTCTCACCAAACTCAATAAGGGATTGGTCTGATATGGAAAGAGTATTTCACGAACACTTCTATCAGACCAACCGGGAAATAACGGTCGCCGAGCTGGCAAGGATGAGCCAAGCATCGGACGAATCACCTCGTGATTACCTACAGTGATTCAAGACCTGTAGGAATTGGTGTCGCACGAACCTACCAGAGAGAGAGTTCGTCAAAATGGCCGAGGAGGGATTAGAGTTTGAATACCGGAAGAAATTTCAGGGGATCGAGTTCCGGGACATGCATGACCTGACCAACAAAGTGGACAGGTATGCATCCTTGTTGAAAGAGGAGATGCAGAAGAAGGCGGCTTCGAAAGGGACTTATTACAGAAACCCCATTGTCAGCTACGCCGACACAGACGACTCCACAAGGGTCGAGGGTGACGAGGTGGAGATGAGTTCGGCCGAAGTTAGCATAGACAAACCCTTCGTCTGCAAAGGGCTCGTTAAAACTGACAACAGCCGTACGAAAATTCCTGATGCTAAATTCGCAACACGGGAAACGAAGGCCTACACTTTTGATCTAACAAGGGCCGAGGCTATTTTCGACCTGTTGTTGGCCAAAAAAATGGTCAAATTATCTTTCGGCCACAAAATTCCGAAACCCGAAGAGCTCAAAGGGAAGACGTTTTGCAAATACCATAGTTCTTGGTCTCACAATACCAACAACTGTGTTGTCCTGCGAGATGTCATTCAGAAGTTGATTGATGAGAAGAAGCTTAAATTCCCAGAGAAGGCGGCCATGCAGGTTGACTCCAAGCCGTTCCCCCCACCTGTTGTCAACATGGTCGATGCCCAACTACCAGCCGGGCATGGCGGAACTCGTTGGGTGGCAAAAGAGAAGGGGCCATCGACCGAACCAGAGACATTGTTGTGCGAGCATTGCAAACATGAGATCAGTCAGTCCAGGCCGCAGGAAAACAAGAGGAAGGCCGTCGAGCCGTCACAGCCAACCGTAGGGAAGTTCGGCGGTCAGTATAGAGGACGGTCGGCCGGCGGGTCGGTTTTTGAACGATTGGGAGCGCAGGCCTATGGTGCCTCGGTAGGTTCTATGGATGAGGCCGGTCCTAGATTGCTAGGGACTTTCAAGCCACCAGTTATGCATGACGGCCGTTGGTATCATTCACGGCCTGGGGGCAGAGCCGAACCACTGACAAAAACTCAGCTGAGAAGAATGCAGAGACAAGTTCAGCAGGCCAGGATGCAGATGGCCGAGACCTGAGCCTCGAAACGACAGAGAGAAACCACGGCTGCAGGCTGGCCGTCATCTGAATCGATTGCGTCCCCCACGGCGACGGCGCCCAAAAACAAGCCTTGGAGGACCTGGCGCGCTACGGGGGACAAAGGTTCCCTCGGACCCTTGCCCATTTTGGTCCAGCCAAGGACCGCGATCGAGAAGAAATCTGGCGAAGGTATCGTCACCATCTACCGCGAGAGAAATTCTCCTTTTTCGACCGACGGTTTGGCCATTCTGAAAGAATTTCATGAGGACCATTCGGCCATAGATCTGTACGGCATGACCCCTGAGAACCGAGAAATTGTGGAGTTAGCCCTGAGAAATACGAAGGCAGAGGCACTCCTCATCACCCGCAGCTCTGATTCGGCCATTAAGGCCGTATACCAGGCAAATAGAGAGGCCAGAGCGAAGAGTCTGCCGAGCTACCAACCCAACCTCGGCAGATTGGAGGCCGATGCCCCTTTTGGTAAGGGCGATTTAGAGTATCTCCGCCAGTATTTTTCGGTAACTCCGGCGGATACTATCTTTGGCCTGACAACTGAGGAGAGATCCCGGGTGAACCGCCTGGACGATTACTTGATATCCAGGGACACCTTGGCAAACGCTAGACGGGCCCTTAAAGAGGGGGTCGAGGCCTCGGAACCCTCTGAAACCAAAGCACCCGCGGTCGATATCCCGGGGACAGCAGGGCCCATAATTGAGGGCTTCGGTGATCCTTTCTTCGGGCATGAGGCCGAAGACGACCCCACCTTAGGGATCTCAGACGGAGAATATGAGGGGATCCTAAGGATGGCCGAGGAAGAGGTCTTCGCCGAAGACGGCCGCGAGGCCGAAGAAGGAGCCGGCCGGGGGAACCCATTGGAGCAAGAGGAGTTCAGCATCAACATGGTCTTAGTGCTGCCATCCGAATTTTCAGCACCAGGAGGACAAACGAACGGCCTGGATGATGATATGGCCGAGGAACAGCTTGGTCAGAGGCCTAAGACGAAAGAAGAGTTGTTGGCCGTGGCTTTTAATGAGGTCATACCAAGAAACGAGCTGAACAAATATCGACACCTCAAACCGTTATATATTTCGACTCATATTGAGGGGGTGCCCGTGTCCAAAGTTTTCGTCGACTGTGGGGCGACGGTCAACATCCTTCCGTATTCCTTAATGAAGAAGCTGGACAAGTCGAAAGAAGACCTCATCCCCAGCGATGTTGTCATGAGTAGCTTCGTCGGTGACAAGTCCAAAACTATTGGCGTGTTGCCGTTAAAAATTACCGTAGCCGACCAGACGAGGGTCGCGGCTTTCTACGTGGTTGAGTCCAGCGTCGACTACAACATATTGCTCGGCCGCGACTGGATCCACCAGTCTGGGTGCATACCGTCTTCTCTCTTCCAACTATTATTCTTTTGGGACGGCCAAAAGGTGTCTATACACCCGGCCGACGAAAAACCTTTCGAGGCCAACGCCGTTCAGGCTCGGATTTACGACGACGATGTTGGGTGGGTTGTTCTTACCGGCCATGATGCAGAAGGCCGACCAACCAGAACAACGGCCCAGAAGGTATTGGAGTTAGGCGCCGAGAATATCCGCCAGGATTCGGCGCGCGAAGTATTGATCGACCTCACCAGCCTATAGATGACAGACAAGGCCACTAAAGAAGAGGGGGCGGCGGCCGTGAATGATCTGGTGGAAAGACTGCTGGAGCACTGGGCAGAGGAGTCTCTGCGGCCGAATTCGCCAATCAACTTGATTGAATTTCTCCATGAATCAGACGAGACGGACGTTCTGACGTTGGACGACCTGGAAACCGCGCCCGCCGAGATGGAGGATGACTACCCCGAAGTCCAGGACCCTTTGTTAGAAATAAATGTAGGATCAGAGGCCGAACCACGGCCTCTTTTTGTAAGCCATCTTTTAAATCCTGAGTTAGCGGCCGAAATTGTCGGCCTGCTCCATGAATATAAGGATTGTTTTGCTTGGGATTATCATGAGATGCCAGGTTTACCAAGGAGTTTGGTCGAGCACGAGTTAAAAATCAAAGAGGGATTCAAGCCGTTCCAGCAGCCACCGAGGCGCTTCTCGACCGAGGTTCAGCTCAAAGTTAAGGAGGAAATTGAACGGCTCCTTAAGGCCGGCTTTATCCGAACGGCCCGGTACGTCGAGTGGTTGGCCAACATTGTGCCGGTGCTAAAAAGGACTGGGGCCTTGAGGGTTTGCACTGATTACAGAAACCTCAATCTCGCAACCCCCAAGGATGAATACCCCATGCCTATGTCAGATCTCCTGGTAGATGGGGCCGCAAAGCACGAGCTTTTGTCTTTTATGGACGGTCATGCAGGTTATAATCAAATTTTCGTGGCCGAGGGGGATGTCCACAAACGGCATTCAGGTGTCCCGGCGCTATCGGAACCTATGAATGGGTAGTCATGCCTTTCGGCCTAAAAAACGCCGGTGCGACATATCAACGAGCTATGAACCTGATTTTTCACGACCTTATAGGCCGAACGGTTGAAGTCTACATCGACGACGTGGTTGTAAAATCCCCATCCAAGGCCGACCACGTGGGACATCTCCGGCAGGCTTTTGGCCGGATGCGGGCGCATGGTCTGAAGATGAACCCAAAGAAATGTGCTTTCGGCGTCACCGCCGGGAATTTCCTTGGATTCTTGGTTCACCAACGAGGGATCGAGGTAGACAAGAATAAGGCTACGGCCATTATGGCGGCCCTTCCACCGAGGACCAAGAAGGAGCTCCAGTCTTTCCTCGGCAAAGTTAATTTCTTAAGACGATTCATATCAAATCTGGCGGGGAAGATCCGGCCGTTGTCCCCTCTGCTTAAGCTAAAAGACACCGAACGGTTCATATGGGGGACAGAGCATCAGGCGGCTTTTGACGACATCAAGAAATATTTGTCTCATCCACCGGTTCTTATGCCGCCAAAAAGAGGGAAACCATTGAGGCTCTACATTTCGGCATCAGAAAGCTCTATCGGTTGTTTGCTCGCTCAGAACAATGAGTCTGGGCGAGAGCAGGCGGTGCACTACTTAAGCCGCACTCTCAACACGGCCGAACTAAACTACTCACCAGTCGAAAAGTTATGCCTAGCGCTCTATTTCGCGGCCACCAAGTTACGACATTACCTGCTTCCGTCGGTCGTCCAGATTATCTCTAAGACCGACCTTATCAAGTACATGCTCACTCGGCCGATCATACGCAGCCGAATTGGGAGATGGACGATGGCGCTGTCTGAGTTTACCTTTCAATATGTGGCTCAAAAGTCGGTCAAAGGTCAGGCTTTGGCCGATTTTCTGGCTCATCACCCATCCCAGAGACAGGAGGAAGAGTTGGACGTCGAGATCGGCATGGTCCAGATGGAAAAGAATTACTGGACTATGTACTTCGACGGGTCCAGTACCGAGGCCAGGTCAGGGGCCGGGGTCGTAATTGAATCTCCCCAGGGGCAAAGGTGGCAATTCGCATTCCAACTCGACTTCAAATGCACCAACAACCAGGCCGAGTATGAAGCACTCATCATCGGTCTCGAGATTTTAATGGAAATGAAGGCGACCCGCGTTTTGGTTTATGGTGATTCCCAGCTGGTGATTAACCAATTGACCGGGGAATACCAGTGTACGAGCGAAAATTTAGCCATGTATTACGTAACGGCCCTCAATGCGGCCGATGGGTTCTCCCGAATCTCTTTTGTTCACGTCCCAGGCACCGACCACGACCGCGTGATAAGGATCGAGAGGCGTACTTTGCCAGCTTTGGCCGAACGAGGGATGGTAACGCAGGCATCATCCGATGTTACCGACGAAGTCGACATGGCCAAAGTCGACTGGCGATACCTCATAGTGAAATATTTGCGCGACCCTTCCGGCAGCCATGAAAGGACTACACGATTTCGGGCTCGGTGTTATCTGATTTATCAGAATGAGCTGTATCGAAAGGGGTCAGATGGTTTGTTGCTCATGTGTCCCAACACCGAGGACATCAAGACCATCATGGCCGAGTCTCACGAGGGGGTTTGCGGCGCTCACCAATCTGGCATCAAGATGCGATGGTTGATCCGAAGGCACGGCTATTATTGGCCGACCGTCTTGAAGGATTGCGTAGAATACGCGAGGGGATGTGTCAAGTGTCAAATCTACGGCCCTATACAAAGGGTACCGGCTGACGCCTTCCACCCGGTTACCAAACCATGGCCGTTCAGAGAGTGGGCCGTGGATATCATCGGTAAAATCCATCCGGCCGCATCCAACCAACATGCATGGATTTTGGTGGCGACCGATTATTTTACTAAGTGGGTCGAGGCCGAGTCTTATCGGTCAATATCCAGCGCGCAAGTGGTCAGATTTTTCGAGAGCCACATTGTCCATCGGTTCGGTATTCCAGAAACAATCACGGCCGACAACGGCCCGGTGTTCGCATCAGCCGAAACACGAGGATATACCGAAAGTATGGGAATCAAATTGATCCACTCGACGCCTTATTATCCCCAATCTAACGGACAGGCCGAGGCAAGCAACAAGGTAATCAAGGGCATCCTTGAGAAAATGATCGAGGAAAAACCTAGAGCGTGGCACGATCTACTTCCAGAGGCCCTTTGGGCTTACCGAGTCTCAAAGCGATCGGCCACAGGCACATCTCCCTACGCCTTAACCTACGGTCATGACGCCATTGTTCCTTTGGAATTAAAGGTTCGGTCTCTTCGGGTGACCGAGCAGCTCAGACAAGAGGGGAAGGATTACACGCAGGCCATGGTCCAAGAATTGGAAGATTTGGAGCAATCCAGACTCGATGCTTATAACTTAATGCAGGCACAGAAGCAGATCGCAGCGAGAGCATACAACAAGAAGGTTAAGCAAAAGACGTTCGCCGAGGGCGACTTAGTGTGGCGAGCCGTGCTTCCTGTTGGGACGAAGGACCCTCGTTTCGGCAAATTCTCGCCTAATTGGGAAGGGCCGTTCATTATTGAACGAATCCTTGGCCGAGGTGCATTTCAGTTAAAAGACAGGGATGGAGAATGGCACAACTTGCCAATCAACGGCCAATATCTGAAAAAATACATCCCGTCCTTATGGGAGACGGCCGCGAAAAAATTATGAAAAGGAAATATGCAGCATAATGAAGATGAGTCAAAAATTCATGATTCATTTTATTCATTAAAGGCACGATTACAAGGAAACGGCCAGGTCATGGCCGAATACACACACATAAGGAAAATCACATCCTAAGACCTACGTGCGACAGTTTCGCGATCTTCTTGCTGGGAGAGGCTGTATCCCCGCCATCCCTGCCGACGATTAGTCTCGGCTAGGGACCTCGGCCAGTCAAAGAAAGCCGGCCGTGGGAAGGAAAAGAGTGCACGCCGCATGAAGGAGGCTAAAAGGAAGGGCCGTCACTTCAATCACGGCAAGGGCCGCCATCCAGGGTACGAGGGGCGGCCACCACCCCGGACGTGGTAAGCAGTCGCCACCCTGGCAGTGGCGACGGCCATCTTTCAGGCCGAGGCAGCATTTGTCACTCTGGACATGGTAAGCAGTCGTCATCCTGG
This sequence comes from Prunus kanzakura, assembly GCA_020521455.1. Taxonomy (NCBI): domain Eukaryota; kingdom Viridiplantae; phylum Streptophyta; class Magnoliopsida; order Rosales; family Rosaceae; genus Prunus; species Prunus kanzakura. The sequence goes on from BPUM01001542.1 coordinate 27,794, forward strand.
CTATGGTAGGAGATTTTCCCCCAACCTTGGTAAGGGCCGTCACTTCGGCCACGAGTGTTACCAAGGTATTCAGCCATTTGGACTCGGCCGTGGTAGGATCATCATGCCAAGCCCTCCTGTCCTCATTAAATTGACAAATCATCTAGAATAGGCCAAACTGTTGAGACGGGGGACTCTCCAGTTCTGGAAGGATTGCAATGAAGGCCATCAAAGCCGGTTGAGCTTTGGAAAGGCGAAGCCCAGAAGTCAAGGGAAGACGCCAAAATATCCAAGGGAGGAGAAAAGATTGTTGAGTTTTGGAAGGACCTCAAACCTTTTGAAATTGAGGAAGATGGGAAAGGCCAAGGTGAGCTTTCGAAACGCATTGAACTCAGAGAGGTCTGGAGATGCGAAGAAAATGCAAAGGGATGGGTTTTTATACTCATACTCATGCTAGAATTCAAGGGAGGCATGAACCTCGTGAAACGAAACGGCCAGGCGGCACATCTGGAGCACGCGAAATTATGACAGAAACCTGGCGGCCGGCGTTTGGAATTACAGAGCGGAATAATGGCTTGTGCGAATTAAGGGCATGGTGACAAGTCGATTCAGAGGACCGTCGTTTTACTTGACAAGACAGGGTGATGCCTCGCGTGAACTTAAGCAATAATGACTTACACGACGTACTTAAGGCATTAAATGCGCCGACTAGGCTGCGCATTTAAAACCGCGGTTGTCAGTCACCTCGGAAGGCTAAAGGTCCATCCCTTGGAATCCATTCGGCCCCTACTCATGCCGAGGCCGAAGAATCCAGGGATGTGGGGGCAATGTTTGTGCCTAATAAACCACGGCCGTGAATTGGCCGAGGGAATAACTCTTCTCGGCCTCAAGCTGAAACACAGCGTTTTGTCAGGGTGTTTGGCTTTCCAGAGAAGCATGAGGAAAATCGCCAAGGCATGGTTATCTCGGCCAAGGTTATAGGCCGAGGCCGAGATCGAGCGAGGTCATGGCCAAAGGCATTAATTTCAGATCATCACGTGACAGCAGGGTCCCACGCTCCATTTAATGAAGCAAGGTCTCTGTTTATTGCAGCAAACCCACTGGCCAAGAATGAGCATTCAATGCGCGAGGGAAGGTGGGATGTGATTGGAGTCAGGATTTGGTGACAGAAATCAGAATGATTAGACGCCAACATTCTCACAAAGTTCTTTGCAGCTTGAGAGATTAGGTAATTAGCTATCAGAGCAATAAATGCGTCTCCACGGCCAGAAGCGCAGAACCCACGATCAGGGCGGCGGCCGAGATTCACCGGGATTCATGGGGTCACACCACCATACTTCACGATCCCAAATGTCGATTGGACTACCCACTTGGTATAATCAGGCTCCACCATGCAGATTTTCAGCCTCGATTATCCCTCCAGGAGCTTTGCCTATAAATACAAGACTCAAGACCACTTTAAAAGGGTTCAAACACCAAACAAAAGCCTCCCACGGAGCAACTTATATTTTCCTGTAATGCACTTTCAATATCTTTACTTGCTTTTCTAGGAGTAGTGTTAGTTTGTAAGGAAAATCCATTCATCAATATATCAAACGACCCTTGATTTTCAAGGCGCCGGAGCACCACCCTTGTTGTTCGCTCACTCACCCCATATATCATACGATCGCCGCTCATCAAGTGGCGCGCCGGAGCACCGCCCCAAAACCCACCAAACACCACCACTCAACGGCCTTGTAGTTCAGGCCGTGAACCTTACAGCCGAGACTAGTTCCTCTCTCGGCTACAATCGTTTGATTAGAAGACGAGTTCAGACAGGCGCACCATCTAAAACACCATCAACACCTCAAAAATCTCGACGCACGGTAGACCGTGCTGGCACGCCCGCGCACAAACGCACCCCGTCCAAAAGCAGGAAACCGCGTGTTTAACGCAGGTCCCCTCGGCCCAGAACCCCAGGCCGTGAGATTTGCGCGGCAGACATATTCTGACTTAGGCATCGAGGGCCCTTGGCCAACATCACACCAGTGTTCTTCGATTGACAGTATTTGTTTTGCAGGGAATCTTGGAAGAGTGAATTAAAGAGGTATGAAGATCTTCTCTGAATCTATCCGAGATGAAATTTGCATACACAAAGCAAGTCTTTGAATGAAAGAGCTAAGGTTTTTGTGTGGAGTTTATTGTTGAAAAGTTGTGTCTTTTGCCATGAAGCCTTCCTCTCCTTTTATATGCATGGAACCCTAGCACTAATAGAAGTAATTTCCTATTAGGTCACAGTCAGAATTGTATTACAATCACTTAGAATCAATTATGTAATTAATTGACTTTAACGCCAAGTAATTGCTGAGAATATCCAATTAGAATAGGTAATTATCAATTAAATAATAATTTCTTTATTTAACCATTTAATTGGTCTGGATATTTTGTTTTTATTGAAGCCCATGCCATAATTTGCCCACTAGAGATTGTGCAGAAATTAGTCTCAAACATATATGGCCAAATTTTTCCTCACGAGAGAGTAGTGAAAATCGAATTCTTTCTTTGTTTGAAATCTATGATAAGGGCCGAAAAATCATGAAATATGATTCTGCAACTTCAAGTTAAAAACAATAAAAATTTCAAGTACTGCATAAAAGCATATATTATATGTAAATATTTGTAGATAGGCTTCACTACAAGAAAAACAGGTATTAGTGGCCACCCACTTGGTCACAGAAACTACCCTTTCAGAATTTCTCTATTTCATGTAGTCATAGCATAGACCACCATCATGTTATTTACACATTTCATAAATTATAACTTCAAAAAATTTCAATGTAAGAAGATTGTAAGGGTCAAATGAAGCTTAAATTTTCATATTTAATACGACTAAAGGCCTTTGTCCCAGCACAATGTGTGATCTTCAATTTCTTTCTATTTTCCTTATTTTGTGCACTACTTTTTTGTAAAAATAAGTATTAAAAAGGGAGCTTTAGTTTTAAACCATAATATAGTTTACTAATTTAGTAGAAAGAAATACAATTTAGTCTAATTAGCAAAAGGCCAAACACCAAAATGTAACAAAAAATACCATTGCAAAATATGAAAATTACAACATATGCCATTTTCAGTATTTAGTTTTAAACCAAAGCTGGACAAACGACATCAAACCCAAAACTAGAACAGAAATGACATATAAACCGAAACCGAAATTGAATCACAACACATTCACGCGACCTTTCAACTTCACCTCCAAAAAACCTCTTCAACTGTTCCACAAAAATCCCCAAAATCTCAGGCAACGGCGACGACCATCTCAGATTCCTAGTCCTCACTCTCACTTTCGGCAAAAAAGTGTAAGGAATCAACTCTCTGATACCTAGTCTTAATTTTTTCTTTTTCTGTAATGTAGTTTAGGTTTTCGTTTTCGTTTCGTTTTGGTTTTGGTTTTGGTTTTCTGCATCTTAGATTCCGATTTGGGGTTTCGTTTTCGTTTTCGTTTCGTTTTGGTTTTGGTTTTGGTTTTCTGCATCTCAGATTCTGGTTTGGGGTTTCGTTTTGGTTTTGGTTTTTTGCATCTCAGATTCCGGTTTGGGGTTTCGTTTTCGTTTTGGTTTTGGTTTTGGTTTTCTGCATCTCAGATTCCGGTTTGGGGTTTCGTTTTCGTTTTCCTTTTGGTTTTCTGCATCTCAGATTCTAGTTTGGGGTTCCGTTTTCGTTTTCCTTTTGTTTTTCTGCATCGCAGTTTCCGTTTTCGTTTTGTGTTTTGGATTGCTCATATTATATGTCTATTATGTTTGATGTTTTGTGTCACGCCCCGATTCGAAAATAGGGACTATCTCCGAATGAAGGCATGAATCATACCATAGTTATAAAAACAAACTCCGATAACTATGATATGATAGAAATAGAGCCAATAATATTACAAACTTATTTTAATAAGTACAAAGTCAGAGTCACAGTAGCTCAAAGTTAGTTACACACACTACAGTAATATTCCACACAATTTATTCCTTAATAATTTTACAAACAGTATCTAACAACACTGATCTAGTCCTCTGGTGGAACTTCTCCTTCCTCGGGATTTGCATTGAAACTTGCAACATCTATTAGGGTGTGAGCATTTTAATGTCCAGTAGAGTACTGTAACATTCCCCCCTTCAAAGCCAGCTATCACCGCTAACCAAAGTGGCATGCATTACACAATTACAAAATAAATAAGTCATGCATATGCGATGATGTCATGAACTCACTCCCTTCTAAACCCACTATTTCATACTTTAGAGCATCAAGCCTGCATGTCCCATACCATGCATTTTACCACTGTGGCTCCGAATACCCTAAAATACAAATTAGTGCCCATCCATCCCTTACCCCAAGTTCATTTTGTTTACGAATTTCTCAACTTTTACTTTTTGTTAGAGGCCCTGCTCCCATCACCTTAATATATTCAAGCTCTGCTCCCGTCACCCGAATATATTCAACATTTTTTTTTCCCGATATATCTAAAGTCTTCTCCCACCCTTTAGATATACCTTAAACTACGCACAGACCCAACACAACTGTATTTATGATCCATATGTAACTGCAGCTCAAATGTTTGTGGAATGATGACAATTCAAATAAAAACAATAATATTTCAAATTTATTCACATGGATAGTAATATTCATCAAACATCATATAACATTCGATAAATATTCATAAAACAACATTAGCATTCACCTAACGATACACACCAAGCAAAACAACAGGATATTCATATTTAATATTATATATACACACCAAGATTAACAGTGATATAGTCTAATCATTGGGAAAAGTTAGAGACCCTACCTCGTATCCAAGAAGCTAAAAGGACGAAATTACCCTTCGGAGGTGGTCGGGTTCTCTCCCGTTCCTAAATTTGGAAAATAAATAAATAAATAACATAAATGAAGTTAGAAAAAAAATCTAATTTTTATAAAAACATTTTTCTTTCTTAACATAGAGAGTGCACCCCACTCTCCAAGCTAAACCCCTCAAAAAGTCCCGAAACCTATACCGTCGGACTCGGATCGAGAAATCGAGTCGGATGGACTAAAAATATCGCGTCGGAGGCTGCCGGAACAGCCACCACGCGCCGCCACTTTCCGGAGCCGCGATTGGGCTTGTTCCGGTTACTGTTCATCGTCTTAAAAAAATCCTGCAACTTCCCCTGTTTTTCCAGTTTTAATCCCAGATTTTTGTGATGCCTTTTGACCAACCAAACGTCAAGGAAAATGGGCAAACTCATAATGGTTTTGAAGCTTAGTATCTGTAGTTTCTAACCCAACAAACCAAACTGAAAACGGATTTAAAACGAAGGAGAAAACCAGCTCCAAAATTAGGCTCGTGACTGGTTTTTCTGCAGAAAACAGACTTTTTTTCAAAATTTGCACAAGTGTTCAACCTATCAAAACTCAACCAAATTCAACGAAACTAATTTATTTTTGTTCCTTGCCATGTCTAGTTTAAAATCCAACCAATGACTTCCTCAAACACTCAAAATATTGGGAGAAACAGAGATCCAAAGTGAGGCTCGCAGGCTGAAAATTTCCAGAAAATAACATTTTCCAGATTTTGTTCAAAATTGTTTTCAACCATTCTAACACCCCAAGTGGTTCCTATGGCTTCTAAAACGCTTCTAAACTTCATACCTATCAATTGAACTCATCAAAACTCAAAATGAAACCAAAATCAACAACACCCATAGTTGAAAAAAATGCTCTATACACCCAATCCGAAAATAGAGGTTCAACCTCTTCCAATTCAATCTTCCTAACATTCAAAGGACTCAAATTATCCTTTAAGAGATTAAAATCACACAACCACAAGGTTAAAATCAGAAATTTCGAAATCAACTCACCTTAGAAACTATCTTCTTCCTTTCCTCCTATCCTCTCCTTTCTTCCTCACCCCAACTTCCATTTCTTTCATCCGAAAAATTTATCTTAGTTTAGCAATTAATTTTCTTAGCTTAGACTAGGTGCCTCACCTATCCTAGGTTTACAACTCAACCGAATTGAGATCAAACCAGATTTGTTGAAGGGATTGTATGAGGGAAGGGGGAAGGAATGAAGGAGGGAAGAAGGCTTGCTTACACGTTGCCTCCCCTTCTTTTTCTTTTTTTTTCTTTTATATAATTTTATATTTAAATAATAAATATTTTATTTTAAAATTAAATTTATTTATAACTCATAATTAAGTTAACCAAATATATTTTATTAATATCCTTTTTATTTTATTTTTTTTTAATTTTTAATTTTTTTCCTAGATGTTACACTTCACTCCCTTGGATTGCTCATATTATATGTCTATTATTGTCTGCCGCGCAAATCTCACGGCCTGGAGTTCCGGGCCGAGGGGATATGCGTTGACACGCGATTTCCTGCTTTTGGGTGCGGTGCGGTTGTGCGCGGGCGTGCCAGCACGGTCTACCGTGCGTCGAGATGTTTGAAGTGGGTGAAAGTGTTTAGATGGTGCGCCTGTCTGAACTCGTTTTCTAATCAAACGATTGTAGCCGAGAGAGGAACTAGTCTCGGCTGTTAGGTTCACGGCCTGAACTACAAGGCCGTTGAGTGGTGGTGTTGATGGTGGATTTAGGGCGGTGCTCCAGCGCGTTGCTCAGTGAGCGACGGTCGTATGATATATGGGGTGAATGAGCGGACAACAAGGATGGTGCTCCGGCGCCTTGAAAATCAACGGTCGTATGATATATTGATGAATGGATTTCCTTACAGACTATCACTACTCCTAGAAAAGCAAGTAAAATATTGAAAGTGCATTACAGGAAAATATAAGTTGCTCCGTGGGAGGCTTTTGTTTGGTGTTTGAACCCTTTGAAAGTGGTCCTGAGTCTTGTATTTATAGGCAGAGTCCCTGGAGGGGTAATCGAGGCTGAAAATCTGCATGGTGGAGCCTGATTAGCGCAAGTGGGTAGTCCAATCGACATTTGGGATCGTGAAGTATGGTGGTGTGACCCCCTGAATCCCGATGAATCTCGGCCGCCGCCCTGATCGTGGGTTCTGCGCTTCTGGCCGTGGAGACGCATTTATTGCTCTAGTGGCTGGTCAGCTAATCTCTCAAGCTGCAAAGAGCTTTGTGAGAATGTTGGCGTCTAATCATTCTGATCCCTGTCACCAAATCCTGACTCCAATCACTTCCCACCTTCCCTCGTGCATTAAATGCTTATTCTTGGCCAGTGGGTTTGCTGCAATAAACAGAGGCCTTGCTTCATTAAATGGAGTGTGGGACCCTGCTGTCACGTGATTATCTGACTTTAATGCTTTTGGCCGTGATTTTGCTCGATCTCGGCCTCGGCCTACGATAGAGGCCGAGATGTTCGTGCCTTAGCCATTTTTCTTCTGTTTCTCTGGAATACCAAGCATCCTGGCAAAACGCTGCGTTCTAACTTCTCGAGAGAGAGACGGGGCCGAGAAGAGGGGGTCCCTCGGCCAATTCATGGCCGTGATTTATTAGGCACAAACAATTATGTTTGATGTTCTGCCTTTTGGATTGCTCCTTTTAAAAAAGGGTTTTCTGCATAGATCATTGCATTGCAGAAACACAAACTGCATTGCAGAAACTCATATTATATGTCTATTATGTTTGATGTTTGATGTTTTCTTTTTTCTGCTCAACTATTTATACTTCTTACTTGTAGTTTATCTTTACTTGACCTAATAGTGTTTTCATCCCTTCTTGTTTCAGATCACAAATGGCGCAAGAGAATGAAGCTCAAAACCAACGAAAGCCAAGAATTAAAACGATGGCTCAAAAGATAAAAAAAAAGCCATCCTATGATCGAAAAGCAAAGCACCCGGAATATGTCCAGTTTCGATGCAGCCTCAATGCTTTCAACAGCATCATTGCAGATGTTAAACCAAAGCTCAATGAAAGGCAGAAGATGTTGCTCAAGAAAACCCCCTTCTGGAACTTCATTGAGCTGTTTTACCATCAAAAAATTGATATGAATAACATGAATAAGTCGGACCTTGACTTAATACAGCTGCTGAACCAGTTTGATCCAGATTCAAAGTCCTTTAAGTTCGGCACAAAATCATTCCACATCACAGGCAATGCAGTGACTCAGATCTTAGGACTGCCAAACAAAGGAGAATCTGTCACACTTGGCTATGATAGATACACTGCTGCCTTCAAAACAAGGCACTTTGGAAAAAAGGGAAAACCATCAAAAAACCAGGTAGAAGCAGAATTACAAAAAACAATTGCCTTGGCAAACCAGTCGAAGAAAGAAAAGGCCAAGGCAGAGCAAAAGGAGCAAAAGAAGAGAGGAAAAGCAAAAACGGAAGCTGAAGAAGAAGAAGGGGAAGACGAAGAGGAAACGGAATGAATCCTTGACACACTTTCAAGATATTCGTGGGCAAGAGCTGTTTCAACCTACATGAATGAATCCTTGATTGCAAAAGCAAAAACAAAAGCAAAAAAGGGAGGAGAAGCATCTATCGGGTTGCACTACCCTAATATTGGTAAGTAAAGAGTCGCTTATCAATGAATTTTGAGTTTTAGGCAATGCAGTATCCAACATAATTTCTGTACTGCAGTTTCTATTTTGTGAGAGAACAACCATCATACAGCCAATCCTTGGCAAGGAGGAAGAAAATCCTGCCATTCTTAAATGGAGTCTTACGGAACTCCACACAAGATTCAACCAAATAAAAGACTTAAATGACATCGAGGTATGCAATTTATCGCATGTTCTATTTTAATGTATGTTGAATGTGAATCCATGCTAAATCATTCTCATTGAACAAGTTATTTTCAAAGCCCCAAAAAAGCGAAAAACTACCGGGGAAGAGGGAGACCATGTGGAGAAGGTAATTAAAATATGTACATAGTGCATTTCAGTTTCTCTTTTCCATTGCAATTTCTAAACCATTCTCATTGTACATGGTGATTTGAAAACATATAAAAAGAGAAAAACCACCAGAGAAGAGGGAGACCCTCTTGACAAGGTAATTAGAATCTGCAATGCAGTTTCTGTTTCCTGCAATGCAGTTTCTGTTTCCTGCAATGCAGTTTGTGTTTTTCCCATTGCGGTTCCTAATTAGTTTCATTTCAATTTGCAGAATTGCCAAATTGAAGATGATGAAGGAAAACAAGGAGAAGCAGAGCCCCCTACACCTCTTGCAATTCAAGACATCTTGGTAAAATCCATGACAGACCAAATCCACTACCGCCAACGCCAAGACCCTAGCTTCGTTTGCCCAAAAAGATTACAACTATAGAAGGATAAAGACAGTGAGAAGAAGATGGCGGAATTGCTGGATATAATTATCCAGGTAGAAAATCGATCAATGGAGCTGCAAGAGGAGTTGGAGAAACACAAAGACAAATTAGATAATGAAGAATGTATAAGTGCTGCCTTGACAGTTGAAACTACATTTCAGCGTCAAGAAATACTAAATTTGAAAAGGAGAATTGCAGAATTAGAAGAAGAGAAAGCAGAAGAGAAAGAAAAAGAGAAAGCAGAAGAGAAAGAAGAGGAAGAGAAAGAAGAAGAAAAGGAAGAAGAAGACAAAGAAGAAGAGAAGAAACAAGAAGAGAAGAAGAAAAATGCTCAAACACCTAATGTTCCTTCAAGAGTACAAAGGCTGAAGAACAGAGAAAGAACGAGGCTTCAAGCATCTTGCTATGATTACGAAAAAGATAAGCAACCAAAAAAGAAGGACGCAAAAAAGGGTGATGAAGAAATACCACAATTCAAGCTTATCTCTTCTGAGGAGCCATCAACACAAGAGGATCCTTTAAATCAAATGGAGGTATGCAATTACTGCAGTTCAAGCTTCCTTTTGTTCATGTTTTCTGCGTTGCAGTTTCTAATTAGTTTCCTTTCAATCTGCAGTCAACACAAGAGGCATCTCAGCCTGATGCCACAAAGCCACTTCTTGATTTCCCAAAAGGAAAAAACCCTGATGATTCGATACCTGTAGGTCTGCAAAACTCAGATGATGAGGCTTTGGCAAAAAAGACACGAAAAAAGCCAACAAAGAAAAAACTAGGATGGGGTCAAAAGAAGGTTTGGCAGAAAATCCCAAAAGAGGACAGGGACAAAATTGAAGAATACTACTTAAGTACTCAACCTGGGTAATATCCCTATCCCAAAAGAACAATTCTTTCATCTTTTATTTTCAATTAAACTGAAACTCATCTTGTGAATTTCATGTATTCAAATCCGCAGTGATAACTTTTGGGCAGGACTCCGTTCTGAGAAAGTGACAAACCGCGAAATCAAAGATATTGTATGGGACCTGGAACTGTCACAAAACGTAAGTCTAAACTACTAATTGTCTGCCGCGCAAATCTCACGGCCTGGAGTTCCGGGCCGAGGGGATATGCGTTGGACACGCGGCTTCCTGCTTTTGGATGCGGTGCGGTTGTGCGCGGGCGTGCCAGCACGGTCTACCGTGCGTCGAGATGTGGTTTGGATGGAAGTGTTGAAATGGTGCGCCTGTTTGGACTTGACTTTTAATCAAACGATTGTGGCCGAGAGAGGAACTAATCTCGGCCGTTAGGTTCACGGCTAAACTACAAGGCCGTTTAGTGGTGGTGTCGATGGTGGTTTTAGGGCGGTGCTCCGGCTCGCTGCTCAGTGAGCGGCGGTCGTATGATATATGGGGTGAATGAGCGAATAACAGAGATGGTGCTCCGGCGCCTTGAAAATCAAGGGTCGTATGATATATTGATGAATGGATTTTCCTTACAAAGTAACACTACTCCTAGAAAAGCAAGTGAAGATATTGAAAGTGCATTACAGGAAAATATAAGTTGCTTCGTGGGAGGCTTTTGTTTGGTGTTTAAACCCTTTGAATGTAGTTTGAGCCTTGTATTTATAGGAAGGGTTCCTGGAGGAGTAATCGAGGCTTGAAATCTGCATGGTGGAGCCCGATTAGCGCAACCGGGCAGTCTAATCGACATTTGGGATCGTGAAGTATGGTGTTGTGACCCCCTGAAATCCTGGTGAATCTCGGCCGCCGCTTCTGATTGTGGGTTCTGGGTTTCTGGCCTTGGAGACGCATTTATTGCTCTGATAGCTGGTGACCTAATCTCTCAAGCTGCAAGAATTCTTGTGAGAATGTCCACGTCTAATCACTCTGCCTTCTGTCGCCAAAGCCTGACTTCAGTCACTTCCCACCTTCCCTCGTGCATTAAATGCTTATTCTTGGCCAGTGGGTTTGCTGCATTAAACAGGCACTACTTCATTAAATGAAGCATGAGACCCTGCCATCACGTGGTGATTTGATTTTAATATTTCCTGGCCGTGATTTTGCTCGGCCTCGGCCTCGGCCTGCAATCGAGGCCGAGATAAACATGCCTTGGCATTTTTCTCTTATCTTCAGGGAGGCCGGATACTTTTGGCGAAACGCTGCATTTCAGTTTCTCGAGAAGGTGCAAGGCCGAGAAGAGGGGCCCTTTCGGCCAATTCATGGCCGTGATTTATTAGGCACAAACACTAATTCTATAACACACACTGCACTGCAGTATATTACCCATTAACAAGTCCATTTTTCTCCAATCAATGTGAAACAGGTTATTGAGGCCTATATACAAATAGAGGAGGAGAAAATAGGGCCCATGCAGACAGATAGTCCATAGTACATGTCCACATGGACTTGGGTAAGAATTATTTTCAAAATTCAAAATTGTTTAAACAGACAGGTTGGCACAGGGCCCTGTTTCAAAATTCTTGGGCTCCTCATTATTTTCAAAATTGTTTATACTAACAAATTGCCATTCAATGCTTGCAGTCTTACATGCAAACCTTTCTAGAGCCAGGTTGGCACAGGGCCCTGTTTGAACCGTTGCTTGAAAAACTCGGGAAATGCAATGTGCTTTTCTTCCCAATCATTTCAAGAACCGAGTTCCATTTTACACTCCTTGCATTTTCACAAACATGAACGAAAGTGGAGACACTACAATCCACTGAGGTCGTTGGGAGCAAGAAAAGAAGAAAGATGCGTTGACATTGCTCACAATATGGTAAGTGGAATGAAGCTGTCTTAATTTCTCAGCACAAACAAAAACACTTTCTGCAATGCAGTTTCTGTGTTATTCCTACTGTCTTTTGATGTTTTTTTCCTTCTTTAAACAGGTTAATATTGTTGAAGGGTGGCTGGAATATATAAGACCTCAAGCACAAGTGTTCTTAGAAAGTAGAAAAATACCAAAACTTGTGAAGCAAAGGGAAGCGCCCCCTACACCTGTACTCGAGGACATGTCCCCAAATGAAGAACTCACTCTCAATTGGATTCGGCAGAATCCATTTCAGTTTCCATTTGAGGAGGACATAGAATGTGCTCAACAAAGTTCATCTTCGTAAGAATTGTTTCTACTCAACTTTTCATTACATTTTGAAATCCTTCAAAACCAAAAACTAATCTCTTATTCATTTGCAGGTTGGATTGTGGCATGTTCGTCATGTTGTACATGGATAAAATTGCACAAGGACAGCCCATTCCACAAAGTGTAGACAAGAATTTCATGAACGAATATCGAGCACAATACATACTAAAACTCCTACACCACAGACATTGTGTGATTAATCGTCTCTAGTGATTTACTAAAACTCCTACACCACAGACATTGTGTCATTAATCATCTCTAGTGATTTGTCTTTTGTGAACTCAAGGCAATATGTATCTTGATTGTTGTGGATGTTTGTAAATATTTCTAGTTATGGGATATGAGAAAAGATTTGTTATACATCTAAACTGCCTTTTGGATTGCTCCTTTTAAAAGAGGGTTTTCTGCATAGATCATTGCATTGCCTTTTGGATTGCTCCTTTTAAAAGAGTGTTTTCATCCCTTCTTGTTTCAGATCAGAAATGGCGCAAGAAATGACACCACAAAAGAATGAAGCTCAAAACCAACGAAAGCCAAGAATCAAAACGATGGCTCAAAAGAGAAAAACAAGAATTGAATGGCAGTTAAAAATGAATATCCATTGATGAAACAATTGTATAATTTTCATTAACTTCAAAAAAGAATCATAATATCCAATTACAAATCATGTAGCCAATTACAAGCAAATAAAAACGGCAATGCAGAAACTGACTATACATTCACTAAATCATATCTAACATAAGCAATTGTCAACTGAGAAGGAATGTTCATATCACTGCCTTGCAAGTCTTCCTGTTGTGCCCAGCAACACTGCACCGACTGCATTTCAATGGCCTTGTACCTTCACTAAAAGCTTTGATCCTCTTTGTTGGTGGTCTTCCGGCTGGCCTCTTTGTAATTGGCGGAAGCATAACTCCAGCAGCTGAACTGTTGCTGCCCAATTCTTTCCCAATATCTGGAATAGGAAAAATAGGACTCTCATAGGCTTTTCGAAAGAAATCAGAACTGTAGTAACACTCAACATAATCGTAAACCGAATCTTTCTTTGCTAGAATTGCAGCCACGGCATGCGTACAAGGAAAACCATCAATTTGCCAAAGACGGCACGAACATTTCCTTTGCCCAAGATCAACCATCACAGAATAGTCAGCAAATACTTCAAAAACAGTGCAACTAGAACAACGAACTGCCCAAGTCCTACCTGCCTCCGCATTTTCCCACAGGCCTTAACGGGCAAGATATTGTCTCAATCAGTGCATAGAATTTGCCGGTATATTTTTCGGATTTTGTTTTGAAGATATTATTAATATTAGTAATTAAATACAATAAAAAAATATTTCCAAAATTATATTTTTTAAAGCTTTAGGATAGAGACAATATTCCAATGCTTGGTAGTTTTCAGTTTAATTTTTGGATTTAGTTTTGAATTTAATATGGAATTAAATAAAATATAAAAGTCAATAAAAATTAAATTAAAAATGACCTATCCGACGTTGTATCCCTTTACAACGACGTTAAACTAATAACCTGACGTCCAAACGAATATAAAACGACGTCTTTTTATAACCGACGTTGTTTAAATATACAAAGGCGGATATTTAAGAATATCCGCCTTTGTATAATATTAAGACGTCAATAAGGTTATACAAACCGACGTAGTATATGAGTACAAATTCATTTATACAGGATGAATTAATTATAAACCGTCGTTGTTATGATTATTACACGTCATTTTAGTGTATATAACCGACGTTGTTTAAATATACAAAGGCGGATATTTAAGAGTATCCGCCTTTGTATATTATTAAGACGTCGATAAGGTTATACTAACCGACGTAGTATATAAGTACAAAATTCATTTATACAGTATGAATTAATTATAAACAGTCGTTGTTATGACTATTACACGTCATTTTAGTGTATATAACCGACGTTGTTTAAATATACAAAGGCGTATATTTAAGTGTATCCGCCTTTGTATATTATTAAGACGTCGATAAGTTTATACGAACCGACGTAGTATATAAGTACAAAATTCATTTTACAGGATGAATTAATTATAAACCGTCGTTGTTATGGCTATTACATGTCGTTTTTAAGAATTGCCGTCGATGTTATATTTCCATTTACTGCAAGACGACCATTGTGTACACGTATGAGACGTGTAAATTAGAATCAGACGTCGGTGTTTGGGAACTAAATAAAGTTTTAAAACAAAATTTAATTTTTTTGATTTTTGTTCGCTTGATTACAACAAAATATTTATGTACATTTTAAATAAACTAAATTAAACCTAAACATTGTTCATAAATATTTATCTACATCAATTATCCTTCGGTAATTGCTTGTTCACGAATTCTGCCCATTCATGCCTAACTTCGTCAATATCCTCTTGTTTATACTGAAGTTTATCTTTTTTCTTGTCAAACTGCAAAATAAACCAAAAAACCGACGTGTTATAAGGATACAAACGACGGTTTTAAACAAAAATATGACGTAGTAAAATAAAGAAAGTATATCTAAAATATTGCGTTTTACCTTCTTCTCGAAATTTAGGTCTGGATCATGAATTATATCTCTCATGAATCGCATCACGTAATAGCCACACTCTACACTTGTTGGTTGTTCGGGAGTGCCGTGTAGATTTTTCCAAATGGCCTGCTGTTTACGTGAATTTTTATTTATATGAATGGTAAACATTTTAATTGACCAGTTACAAGAAAACAAAGGGTGTTAATGACAAAACAAAAAATTTAAATACAAATAGTAACCGTCGTGGTAAATCAGTCAAAACGACGGAGTTTTTTAAACCAAGACGTTATATTTTGTTTAAAACGGCGGTAAAACCTAACCGTCGTTGTGTAACGTTATAACGTCGGTAAGAGTAAAAAACGTCGTATGACAAAAAATTGAGCAGAAAAAATTAAAACGTTCTTAAATAAAACGCAAACGACGTGGTAGTTAAATTAAAACGACGTTTTTAAGAAAATACTGACGTGGTAGTTAAATTAAAATGTCGGTAATATCTTACCGTCGTTATATTTTAATTATAACGTCGGTATTATTAAAAACCGTCGTTTATTTAAATACTTTATAGGAAAAATCTTAAATCAGAAGAAATCAACTTACGTATTCACTATATTTTTCATGTCATCGTCAACCATGCGTTTTGGCAGTGAATTCATGTAATAGGTAGTCTCCGTTGCTGGTCTCACAATTACCATCACCCAATGACCCCTGCACATAATGATTCATATAGGTTAAATAGTACTACAAAGAAAAATATTAGAAGCTCAGGAAAATACTTTAAATGGTACTAACCCTGGATTATAAGGGACCAAGAAAAATTGATTCCCATCTGCTGTATTCAAGCGGTTTGACAGATTTTTTATTCGGTCTGATATTGATCCAGCACCAGAGCTCACTAGCCCAGGGTCCACGAGGCCAACAAGGTTTACAATATTTGCCATTTTTAAATAGTCAAATAGGAACCTAAATATATGAAAGTCAATTAAATGAGATTTTAATTTAAAAGAAAGGAAAATGTAAAACAAAATGGGATTAGGGAGAATTACCTCATGTATATTGATATCACTGTGGTTCCAATCTCAACCATGGAACCAAACTGCAAAACATCTTCAGTGAAGAGGAAGGTATCATGCTCAAAGCCAAACACTTCCTTGGGCATGTGAATTGTTAGAGCCTCGTTACCAGGCAACAACTTGGTCTGGAAATGTTGGCATAAGGCTAACAGAGGAGGTGGCATGTCTAGCTTTGAGAGATCCTGTTAAAAGAAATTAATAAAGAAATATAAGTTAGTTTGTGTGTGAACTAAAATAAACGACTCTAACTAAACTCAAAAAACAGACGTGGTATATAATATAAACGACGGTTTCTAGTTAATACTGACGGAGGAAAGGTTATACACGTCGGTAAATAGATAACCGTCGTTGTATTGAATTTATAACTTCGCTATACTATAGAAAGGTCATCTAATATAAATACAGTTAATGAAATCATGAAATAGACGACGGTTTATAAAAGCGTCGTGGTATTTAACGAAACACGACGTGTCTTGTAAGAAACAGACGTATATACCGTCCTTATTTTAAATTTTAACGTCGGCTATTAAAAAGGAGCGACGTCTATTTAAAATTTAAAAAGCAGAAATAGAAAATAGCAGAGATTTTACCGTGTCCTCTTTCTCTTTTCCAGCAGTATCAGCTTCAGGCTTCGGATCTTCTAATTCCAAAGCTAGGGGTCTGATATTAGTGGCCCCAGAGCAGCTTGCCTTATCAGACATTGGATTTTTTGGGCTTTGATCTTGAGGGGGTAAAATAATTGGAGGAATTGGAGAAATTGGGGTTTTGAGCATCTGGCTGGGATCAAAATTAGGAACTAGTTGACGGATATATGCCAACATAGCCTCCCTCTCTGCTCTGACTGCTTCCATTATAGTTTCCCTTGACTTCGCCTCAATCCTCAAGGTCTCTTCTCTGACTGCCTCCCTCACACTTTCCTTCAATTTGTCACCAAATTTCACTCTCTGCTGTTTCGGCAAATTGAAGAACTGAGTTGGGGTAACGCCAGCACCAACTCCTCTGACTCTCCCACCATGCTCGGGGGTTCCCAAAGCCAGAGTCAAGATATCATTGGTCCCGGAGACAGTCAGATTGCCTTCGGAGACTTGCTTTTGCAAATCATCCTAAAAGAGAGAGAGAGATTGTTAGAAACTGAGAAGGGTGTAAAACAGATAAATATACCGACGTTGTAAATAATAAACAACGACGGTTTTTCTTAAATGACTGACGTGGTATTAATTTAAAACGTCTGTAATTAAATACCATCGTTGTTTATAATTTACAACGTCGGTATATAAAAATACGTCGTATATTCAAAATAAAACATATTAAAACATAAATCAAAGACCGTCGTAGTATTCAAAGTAAGACGACGGATTATTAAACAAACAGACGTAGATGTCCAATTCCATACGGCTGCACAAAATTACCGTCGTTGTATAAGCATTCTAACGTCTAGATAAGATAAAACCGTCGTAAGTTTTAATGAAGAAGTGAAAAAACTCGATTGAAATATGCATTCTTTTCCAGAAATTTTGCAGCACAAATTTCAGTGAAATAGACAGAGAGAGGGAGAGTGTGTGCGTGAGTAAACTTAAAACAAAAATGCAGTTCATAGAATAATTTAATCCGTCGTATTAATTCTATCTAGACGTCTACTTTATTCAAAAACCGACGTCCTATTCATTTTTAAACGTCCGTAAATTAAGCCCGTCGTGGTGTTCATTTTATAATGTCGCTTATTTAAAGATAAACGACGTCTATACCAAAATAAAACACTCTGTTTTTCAAATTTAGAACAGAGTTAGTGAGACTTACGATTATTTTTGCCTTCTCTGCAGCCTTTGGATCAGGGATGTTTCCTGTTTTATCTTCTCTTGCTTTCTTCCATAGAACAGCTCGATTGATTTCTTCAACTTCGGGCATGGTTTCTACCAATTGGCCCGTCAAACCAACATACCCTTTTCTAGACAACCTATGGTTGTACTCCAATTTCTCCCTCCTCTCTTTCTGCTCAGCATGCATAGCCTCAAAATCTGGGGTTAACCTTGAAGCTACGAAGGCATCCCATTGCGATTTCTCTATGAACTTATAAAGAAATGGGGTTTCTTTTAATTTCTCCTTGTCATGTGCGAATGGAAGGATATATTGCTTAGTTACGTTATACTTGAAATCCTTCCATTTTTTGGCGGCAGATGACAAGACCAAGTTCTTGTAACTATCCCCAATAACATAGGACATTTGAACAGCTTCCCAAATTTGCTCCTTCACGTCCTTGGGTATTTGTTTCCATTTCTTGTCCACAAGAGGGACTCTGGTGCGTGCCAAAACACCAATGTAAGATTGCATCTCAACAGCAGCCTTGCCATGTGGTTTGCCATCTTTATTGAACTCAACCACAGGCTTAACCTTCTCAATTTTCCTCTTCACAACACGGCTCATTGTGCTGATACCGCGACCAGATTTTGGCTCCTCAACAAATGTGGCTGTGCTCGAGTCTTTCTCTGAGGTTGAGGAAAATCTCATCCTCTTCGAGGGTTTACTTTGAGTTGATTTTTCAACTTCCACTTGAGCCTTTGAAACTGTTTTGGGTTCATCCCCTTGTGCCATTGAACCTGATTTGGCCTTTGACGCTTCAGCTTCCTTGTTTTGAGATTTCAAAACCATTTTTGATTAATCTGCAAGGAAAACAACGTCGGTTATTAAAAATAAATGACGGAATAATACAAAACAACGACGGTAACACTAAAAAAGTGACGTCCTATTAAACAGTCTCTTAGACCATGAATGGAAATAAGACGACGGTTTTATATATTTCATGACGTAAATGTGTATAAACTACATCGGTTATTAATAATAACCGACGTGGTTTAAAATTTACAAAACGATTGTTCTTCTCTCACTAGACGACGGTTTTATCTTGTTTCTGACGTATTAATTGTCACACCATGACGGTTTTTAGCCACCGTCGTGCAGTTTGCATTACGGCCGTCGTGGTGTGTCCATTCTATCGTTGAAAACAAGACAGAACTGTCGTCTTTTGGCGTCGTGAGAGTATCTACTTATGTATTTAATCAAAACCAGTGAAAGATTTCTTCAATTTGACAGAATCTTGTTTCCAGACAACTACGACATTCAAATGAAATGTAAAAAAAGGGAAGAGAGTGAGAAAAAACCTTTGGCGTGCAAAGAAAAGTTTCCTTCCGACGAAGACGAAGACGAAAATGGTGATTTGGAGATGAAGACGAAGATTCAGACGATGATGCTGCTTTTGGGAAATGAGAGGGAAACTACGATACTTTATCGGGAAGAGAAAACCGTAGAATATTAGGTCAGGTGACGAAAAGTTTATATATTTTCCCAGAGTTCAATACAACGACGTTGTTATTAAAAAACCGCCGTATTATTTAGTTATAACGACGGTATATATTTCATAACTGACGTGGTTATCACAACTGCCGAAAGACTTTTGGAATTCCGATGTGGTTATGACGGCGCTTTTTTCCTCTAAACTGACGTTGTAATTATAAATTCAACGACTGTGTATTTTAATAACCCGACGTGGTTACTTTTGGGGTTCTAAAAACGACGTCGTTCTATTTTTAATACGCGCCAAATGACTTTTGGATTTCCGATGTGGTTATGACGGCGCTATTTTTCTCTAAACTGACGTTGTAATTTTAAATTCAACGACTGTGTATTTTAATAAACCGACGTGGTTACTTTGGGGTTCTGAAAACGACGTCGTTCTCTTTTTAATACGTGCCAAATGACTTTTGGATTTCCGATGTTGTTATGACGGCACTGGTTTTATCTAAACTGACGTTGATTATTCAAATATGACGTTGCTATGTATATTAGAACCGACGTGGATATTTACGATTATTTGTTTAAATAGGATTTTTTTTACGCGTTTTTAAACTCTCAGTTTTCAATTAGGGTTGCAGAATGATTCCTCACAAGAAATTGTCTTTCTGAAAGCAAATGGGTTTGCAGAATGATTCCTCACAAGGCCAAGCATGGGTTTGCTACATCCTCCTGTGTAGCAAGGGTGGAACCAGCCTTAGAACCTGCATGGGTTTGCAGCCGCACTTGCCCGTTTGAAGGCATACGAGGGCACAACCCACAACAGGTTCTAAGTCTGGTTCCACCCTTGCTACACAGGAGTTTTGAAGAAACAGTTGATTTTGATGAAAATGGGAATCGAGGAGTGAGCTTTTCATACTTTGTTGATTTTGATTTTCTGAAATTATTAGATATTCATCTGTGGCTGTGCAGGAGCTTGAGAACAAGAGGAAGGAGAGGGTCCAGTTGCATATGAGAGGAAGAAACAGTTGAACAAGCTGAGGGTGAAGGCAGAAAAGAAACCACGATGTATTTGCCAAATTTGTGTACATATATTGTGTAAATATTGATCAATATTTAACACGAAGAGATTTGCCTTTTAAGATGAAAATGTTGTTGAGGATTGAGAATTAAATTTTGTTTTGTGTTAAGAAAGATATTACCAAAATAAAAGAAAAATTAATTAATTTTAAAAAGCTATAAAAATAAGACGGCGGTTTACAGAGAAGGCAGACGTATAAATTGAAAAAATACGACAGTAATTTGAACTTAAGACATGGTAAATAAAAACGACAGTAGTGTTGTAGGTACCGTCGTAGTATACTCCAAAATAATAAGTCGGCGGTTTACAGAGAATTCACCGTCGTAGTATACAGACGTGGATTCCATTATATTATACGACGCGGATTAAGAACAGTTGGTCGTGTTTAGTTAGGAGTTAACACGGCAGGTTTTTTGGTGAACTGTCGTCTTTATTTTCTACGTCGGTGGATTCATACCTGTTGTCGTTGTTTTTTGGTCAGATTTTAACTCTGAAGAAGTCCTTTTTTAAAAACGACGCTTTTTTATTTGTATGCGTCGTCTTTTAAAAATATTCAACAGTAAGGAACTTATCCACGACGGTTTTTTTTTATACCGTCGTCGATTTAAATACAACGACGGTTTTATGTTATGCCGTTGTCTTTTTCCATTTTTGTAGTAGTGTGTAGTGCAAGCATTTAAAAGTTATTTACCGGTAATCTTACCCATTAGAATTATCTTAGAACCTAAAATATAACACATTACATTATTTTTATAGATATTTTTTTAAAACTACTTTTGTTACGCATATGTAAAAAAAATCTGACATTCATCTTATTTTCGCGGGAAGATGTGCTCTCCCCAAAATTCACTCACCCATATAAACAATACAGACTATGGAGACATTGACTTCCAAATATCATAAACACCAATGAAGGAATCCTTCAGCATCTCAACAAAAAAAAGGGTTATTCGCAGCAATGGTCCCTCAACTATACCCCAAGTTACACTTTGGTCACTCCCTTTTATTTTCTTAAAGTTCTGGCTGTTTGGTGCCAGTTTGTTGTAATAGGACTTGCCTTTATATTTCTGGGAATTGAATTTTGGCTTTCCAACAGAGGCTTTGCCTTCAACAATGTTGGCTTTGGCTTCAGAGGAAACACCATCCACTTTCGCAATAATTCTATGATCCTGTTCAACCCTTAGTTTCAAAACCAAATCATCCAGGGTCATGTCAGATTTCTTGTGTTTCATATAGATCTTGAAATCATTCCAGGAAGGAGGCAACTTCTCTATGATAGAACCCACTTGAAAGTTCTCGTTCATGATCATGTTTTCATTACGCAATTCATGCAATGACAAATTTCTTCCACTTGATTAACCACTGACTTGGAGTCCACCATTTTGTAATTCAGAAATTTCCCAATGACAAATTTCTTTGTACCAGCAACTTCTATTCTGTACTTCTTTTCGAGAGACTCCCACAATTCCTTGGCAGTCTTGTATGAAGAATAAACATCATACAAGGTATCATCCAATGAACTAAGAATATAATTCCTGCAGAGAAACTCAGAATGTTTTCAAGCATCAATACCATTTAATTTATTTGCAGGTATCGGATTCTCTGTTGCCACAGGAACTTCCTCTTTGACTACATGAGCCAAGTTCAGTGTTGTCAAGTAAAACAGCATTTTCTGTTGCCAGTGTTTGAAATCCACCCCTTTGAACTTCTCTGGTTCCTTAACATGAGTTTTGACGCCATTGACATTGACTATATCAGTCACCTTCACGCCACTTACAGATTCTCCCATTGAAGAATTTCTGTCTTTAGATTGTTAGGAAAATCAATAAATAACTTATAATATAGGATCACTGTGTTAATACACGAATTTTAAATTGTAGACAGCAGCAAATATGAAAACTGTATAAATATGTAAACACAAAGTAAGTACAGAATACTGACTTTTATTGAAGATAGAGGCTTGCGTATTCGCAATGTCCTAAAGACAGAATTTCGCCTCTTCTCAGTGCTTGAAGTTCAACGGGCGTCTATCTCCCAGGATTCAACTATCTATAACCCAAGGGTCCAACACCGGATCCTTGGATTCTGGCGAACGGTGGTGTGCTTCCTCTCCTATACACATTTGCTTGGTTTCCAAGCTACTGCTGCCCCTCCACACACAAAGACATAGCCACTAGTGGATTTCGTTTCACTTTCACCAGAAATCCAGTTTGCATCACTATATCCTTCTAAAACTGGTGGATAACTTGTGTAATGCAATCCATAATTTATTGTGCCTTTTATAAATTTCAGCACTCTAATCAAAGCCTTCCAATGATCATCAGATGGGTTACTAGTATATCGACTAAGCCTACTAACTGCGTATGCTAAATCAGGCCTTGTACTATTCATCATATACATTAAGCTTCCAATCACTTGTGAATATTCTAGCTGAGATACTGCATCTCCACTATTTTTAGCTAGATGAACTGCTGGATCAAAAGGGGTCACAACGGATGGATCATCAAAGTGACCAAACTTTCTGAGTATTTTTTCTGCATAATGGGACTGAGTCAAAAAATAACCTTGTTTGGTTCTTTGAACTCTAATTCCAAGTATGACATCTACAAGTCCCAAGTCTTTCATATCAAAACTAGAACACAACATTCTCTTTGTAGAACTAATAATAACTTTGTTAGTTCCAATTATAAGCCAACCATCCAAGCCCATCAGCCCACCAATCTTTATTTACTTGGTGTTAAGGTTTCATGCTTATAAAGCATGTGGAACCTTTTGGTTTCTCCAATGTAGAACATTTGCTTTCAAACTTCCAACAGAGCTCTACACATTTTGCTATAGTAGAGTAGTTTAGAGGCTAGGAACGGGTGTGGGCCACCATGGTAGCACAAATGGGTGGATGTAAAAGAGATGCCAATCCAAGCCCTGACTTGGAATCTCCGGAACTAACTCTAACATTCTTGCACCAAAGTTGCACCTGATAATTTTCCCAGCATCTATGTAGATGGCCTCAATATTCGGGTGGAAACCTATCGCAGTTTTTGCCCACTCATCTAGAGGCATGAAAGGATCTTCATAATTGGAAGAATCCATCTGGGAGAAGGGAACTTGGTCAACCACCAAACGCCATTTCAAATTATCATCGCCTGTATCCAACTCCCAGACACTTAAATGTTTACCAAGCACAAACTTGCTCACCCACAAATGCCCTCGACATGCACCAAGAACCAAATACATCGACATGCCATGTCCCCGCAAGTCAGATGACATATCAAGAGGAGCCAGACTGAACCGACATTTGTCAACAATAATATGATCGCCATCAGTACTGATATTACTGATACCTTGGAAGGGATTCAACTCCAGAACATAGGAGGATGTAAGGCAATCGTAACTTGCAAAATACAACTTCCCATTGCAAGCAACGCCTGCAGTTACGATATCAAAATACGTTCGTGAGCCGCATACCACATTAGCGGACTCTCTCCATTCACCGGTCTCAGAAAAGAAGATGTCCAGTGTTCCCGATTTTCAACCAGGATCTCCTATTCGCTGATGATAATGACGACGATACTTCCAGAGCTAGAGGGGCTGCTACTTCATCTTCCTCTCTGCGGCCGCTATTGAAGAAGCTCTTCTTTGAAGAGCTAGATACGCCGACCTCGGCAACGTCGTTTTACAACTCAGGAGGTGAACTCGAGTCCTGATCCATGAGATCAACCAACTTCTGAGTTTGATCATCAACAACTATTACAACAACAAGGTTATCTTTCTCCGTGAGCTCATCAGTAACGCATCTGATGTATGTATTTCACAGTTTATTCTTATGATGATTTCTCATTTCTGTATTTTCTAGTGTTTATTGTATGAATCGTTGTGTTTTCTGTTTGTGTTTGGCTTATGAACATTTTAAATTCAACAACTTAGTTTGTATGGCTTAGGTTAGAGATTTGAACATGTTAACTTTTATGTTGTGGTTTATGATCGTTTCAATATGGAAGGAAACTAATTTATTTGTTCTTTAATCATGATAGGCATATTTGCTTTGGTTGATGTTTAGTCCTTTCTTTCTTTAGGGGCACCAAAAATACAAATTAGCCAATACATTACAGAGAGGATGTATGTCTTTCCTACATTCCTAGGACTGTTCCCTGTAATATTAACCAAATTCAGTTTCCCTACTATTGGCTCTATGATTGACCAAAGCCTATCTATTAGGTACATCATATGTTTTAATTCATTTAGTTTTGGTGTTGTCGAATGATCCAAAGAACATAGATAGATACATAATTTTTTTAATTTCATAATAGTCCAATGATCTAAGTCTTCGGATACTCATAACCTCGCACTTACAACAAGAGTTCGACTTTCATCTTTGTATTTACAAATTTTACCATGATTTCAGATTGTTCAGACTTTTTGGGCAAGATTAGGTTTTACACAGAGAGGTAACACAACGAAGCGAGCAGCATTTAAAATGTAATAAATGATTAATCATGTTTTGTATTCATTGCCTTGAAGCATGTCTTGCTTAGGACACATTGGTTAAGTCATGCACAAATAGACCACTATCTGACCCCCTAACTCTTGCAATGCTTAGCCAACAAACTATGGCCCAACCAAGAGACCAAACTTTCTACATCATTTCAAGCTGCTAGCTAAAAGTCTTAATAAAAGTTTAACCA
Organism: Prunus kanzakura; assembly: GCA_020521455.1. Classification (NCBI taxonomy): domain Eukaryota; kingdom Viridiplantae; phylum Streptophyta; class Magnoliopsida; order Rosales; family Rosaceae; genus Prunus; species Prunus kanzakura. The sequence goes on from BPUM01001542.1 coordinate 52,784, forward strand.
AAAAATTGGGTGAGTTATATCTGTTTTTCTAAACATCTGTTTTGGGAAATTGGGTTGCTGATAAAATGTGTCAATATTCACAAATTCCTCATTTTTAGAGTTAGAAAATGAGAAAGTTGGTTTATTTATTGTACTGGTTTTGTGCAATTGTTTTTACTTCTGAGTTGTAGCTAAAAGAGAGCTGCTCTCTTTGCCTTGCAAGTTTGTAATGGAATTACAACTGAATTTAATGATCAGACTTTGATTTCATTTTGGTCTTCTGTTATTTTGGTGAAGAGAGAAATTATCATTTTGAACTCATTCTAAGTGTGCTGTGTAACTAAATTTATTCATTTCTCTGTGCTTCGATGTGGCATTTGCAACAAGCCAATTTTGGCTTTTTGGGTGGTTGTGCGTCTAATATATGACTTGTAAATTGCAACAAGCTGGTAAGTTGATTTGTTGTATACAATTTGTTATCTATAAGTGGTATGAATAGTTGTTAACTTCTAGTAAGTGGTATGAACAGTTGTTATACTGTTCATACCTTGCAATTGAGTTGATTTATATGACATAGTATTGACAGTGTACTTCTATGACATAAGATTAACAGATTTTCAGTAACAAAGCATGCTCTAGATTTTGCTCTATATATAGCTGTGCACTTGAAGTTTATGATATGAAAATTATGATTTTTACTAGGAAGATAGTTATATGACATAGTATTAACAGTGTACTTTTTTTTTCTTTTTCTTGTAGAGGCATTTCCTTTTGCCTTTGCGATTGTATTTGGTGAAACTGTGGACAATTGGAGGTGGCTGCAAGGGGCATACCAAATATAAGTACTATATATATAGTGTAGCGCAAGCATTTAAAAGTTATTTGCCTGTAATCTTACCCATTAGAATTATCTTACAACCTAAAATATAACACATTACATTATTTTTATTGATATTTTTTTTAAAACTACTTTTGTTACCCTTATGTAAAAAAAATTTGACATTCATCTCATTTTCGCAGGAAGATGTGTGCTCTCCCAAAATTCACTCACCCATATAAACAATACAGACTATGGAGACTTTGACTACCAAATATCATAAACACCAATGAAATTTTGTCAACCATATTATTGATGTCCAAAATTGAATTCAATTTAAAGGAAATTGTCGGATGCCTAAGGAATCCTTCAGCATCTCAGGATGAATATATGCAAGATACAACGAAAAACACAAAAAACAAACTACAAAAAAAAAAAACCCAAAACACACAAATCGGAAAATAAAAAAAACCATCACAAAACATAAGCACACAAATACAAAGATAGTCACACAATAATCACCCACTACACCAAAATCGAAACCCTCGAAGCACCAATACGAACACATCAATCAAGGGAAAACACAAGCCAAAGCCAAAGGAGCCAGTAACCAGAGAATGGAAGAAGGTGGTTATGCATCAAAGCTAGAGTCAGAGCTAGAGCTCTACACACTCTTCGCTATAGTAGAGTAGTTTAGAGGCTAGGAACGGGTGTGGGCCACCATGGGAGCACAAATGGGTGGATGTAAAAGAGATACCAATCCAAGCCCCGACCTGGAATCTCTGGAACTAACTCTAACATTCTTGCACCAAAGTTGCACCTGATAACTTTCCCAGCATCTACGTAGATGGCCTCAATATTCGGGTGGAAACCTATCGCATTTTTTCCCCACTCATCTAGAGGCATGAAAGGATCTTCAGAATTGGAAGATTCCATCTGGAAGAGGGGAACTTGGTCGACCAGCAAACGCCATTTCAAATTATCATCGCCTGCATCCAACTCCCAGACACTCAAATGATTACAAACCACAAACTCGCTCACCCGCAAATGCCCTCGACATGCACCAAGAACCAGATACATCGACGTGCCACTTATCCGCAAGTCAGTCGACATATCAAGAGGTGCCAGACTGAACCGACATTTGTCAACAATAATATGATCGCCATCAGTACTGATATTACTGATACCTTGGAAGGGATCCAACTCCAGAACATAGGAGGATGTAACGCAATCGGTACCTGCAAAATACAACTTCCCATTGCAAGCAACGCCTGCAGTTACGATATCAAAATACTTTCGTGAGCCGCATACCACATTAGCGGACTCTCTCCATTCACCGGTCTCAGAAAAGAAGATGTCCACATAGAACTCTGCACGTAATCGCACAACCCTCCACCTATATTCAGCATTAATGCAAACATCATCATCAAAGGAGGAGGATGAGTTGTAGTTGCAGTAGGGATCACAAATGAACCCTATGGATACGAAATTATGGATTTGAGGAGGGGGAGGAAGAGCAACCCATTTCTTGGTGTATGGATTGCAAATGTAATATTCACGTTGATCAACTTTGGTTGGGCAGCACAAAACTAAGTCGTTGCACGCCCCTACCACAAATAATTTTTGTTCTACTGCGGCTTCTGAAATAACGGGTAGCTGCAAACTCATCAGACCATCCTCGTTTTCCACATGAAAGAATGTTCCATTGTCTACAACTAATGTACCTAAAATGGGCTTTTTCAAATCACGTTGGCGACGTACATATTGCCCAATAAAATGAGAACTAGAGATGAGTTCACACCAACGCTTGGACACGCACTTGCATTGAAAAACAAACTTAATACAAGAAAGTCGACAAATGATTTCAACCAATAAAAGCTCTGGGAGATCATCAATACTATCATTCATCATCATTTTATTTCTGAGTCAAACCCAGCACCATTAACAACAAATTCGATGTCAAGATGATTAAATAACTGACTCTGAGGCCCACAAGTCAAACAAACACTAACTAGAAAATAGGGAACGTACCCTACTTTTGTGGTCATATAGATCCCAAATTTTTTTTATTTTCATCCATTTTATTGTATTTTATTTTTAAAACTGTAGAAATTTTCACTCACTCTTCAATCTATGATTTTGGTTGGCAGCCACATATCAATAATTAACCAAAATTAGCCTTGGTTCTCCAAGTTCGAATGTAATTCATCCATCCATTTAGAGGTGTCAAACGGGTCAGACCAGCCCCGCAATCATCCCGTTTAAATAGAAAATTGAGTTGTAGCCACTGTTTTCCTAGCCACTGCATCTGAATGGTGGCCATTGCTGATGTAATAGCCACAACTTATTGTTAATTTGTGGCACCAAACACATGGCACAGTATATTTGTGGCTGAAAAATAATTAGTCACAGATGCTGAGTCAAAACACAGTACTTATTTTGGGATATTGATGTACACTATATAGGCTGCATATATTAAAACACTAATCTTGATCGTGAGCCATTGGTGCTGCCGTGATAGTTGAACAGAGAGTAACCAAGTTCTTCTACTCAGAATGATCCTTTAAGCTATTATTCTAGATGGGGTTTTGAATGCCTTTTTGCTGGTCTGATCGTCTGAGCAGGGACTTGATATTTATATGTATTAGCTCAAGATTCCTAGCCCATCAAGGAATACAAGAGCTATCCTAATCAATATTTTGAAAGGCGAGGCGTTGATGTGAGGCGTTTTAGTCATTCTATGCGAGGCGTATGGCTTTTGAACATAATTAATTAATTTTTTAAAATTTATAAATAATACAATATATAATTAAATTGTACAACTAATTCTTATTGAACCATATAACAATTTATATATATAAAGGTCCATGTGTTAATGGCTATGCAGAATTCTATTGCTATGCTTCATCGGGACTGAAGAAGATAATATATATTAATTAATTAGAAAAAAAAAAGCAATAAAAAAAACTGAACGTGCGTTTCATTTAAGTAACCTCAATTTTAAAAGGGCTGAAAGTGAAATGACGTTGATTCATACAACCCTAAAAAAATTCACACGAACTCTTCTTCTTCCTCGCGCCGCTTGGAGAATACACAAGGTTTAGGGTTGCAGCGCCTCATCCGCCTAGCCACACCTTGCAGAGCCTTGTCACGCCTTCCCACGCCTCACTGCGCTAAACATGCAACTTGCGAAACAGCCGAACGCCTCATGCGATTTCCTGCCGCCTCGCGCCTTTGAAAACACTGATCCTAATTGCACTGGTATAAGGTGTTCTAATCGATTACACATAAGGAATCTGTTGGAACAAGGATTTCTGTAAAACACAACTTCCCTTAGAACCAAAACACTCATTCTAATCAAGTTCTTAATCAATACAAAGACCTAGATCTCCTATGATGATTAGAAGACCACATTAAAGTGGTTTAAGACATAAAATATCTAACAATTGATCCATCTACAGAATTCTATTGCTATGCTTCATCGGGACTGAAGAAGATAATTGGATAGAGGAACCTTCAGAGCCTAACCAAATGGATGGAATGGCTTCTGTTTGTACATATGTGAATTGGTGCTGTATAGAAACTGGTTTTCTCTATTCACATTCCGTTTGTGGTTTACTTTTGTCTCACTTGACAATGTTTCAGGGCTGTTCAACTGTACACACTCCTATGGCACGCATGGTTATATCTTTTTACACATGTATAGAAAATTTTATCCATGGATGCATCTTGATAAGCACTTACGTCATCAACCACAATCAATCAACCTTCTTTAAAGGGTTTCGAGAGAGAGGAGCTAGTGAATTCAGAACCAGCTAAATGCTATTTAAACCCGTCTTAATGGGACTGTCTTGAATCCGTTGCAGCCTCTTCTTGCAGCGGCCGGCAGGCATAGATAACATTCAATCTATTGACATATGGCCTTATTCATCAAGGCTTTGAAATAAGCTGCTAGGCCACAAGATGACGCAACCGCAGCAAATGTCCATGACTCTCAGGTAACACTATTTTTGGGATGTGTATGAGGGTAAAGTCTGATGTGTATGGCCAACTGTAACAATTTAAGTGTGTTCTTTCTTACAATTAAGGTCCTGGGTTCGATCCCAGGCGTTTGCGAATAGAGCAGACTCTGTTGGGAGAGGTCCCCGCTTTGCGCCTAACAATACCTCGAGGGATTTAATCTCCGCAGTCGTGCGGGAGATACCCTGGGAAACCAAAAAAAAAAAGTAATATATTTTGACATATGCTTCAGTAATAATTATAGTATTGTGGTGTGTATATATATATATACTAACATTGATGCAGGCATTGCAAAGGATATATATTTTTAAATGAGTAATAATAATGAAACTAGAATATTACATTGGATATGATTATATGGTTTTATAATAATAATGTGGTATTTTTGTAATGAATAATGATACTCTTGCAAAATCAATCTAATAAGCTTTGCGGCAAAAACTTGTTGAGGGTTGGTTTGTTAAAATCTTTGTGTGAACTGAGGAAGTCATGTTGCTGTAAAAGCTTGGTGTGGGGGACCATGTGGAAGTGTTGATGGATTGGTGATCCTCAGGCGAAGTTTTCATTATGGTCATAGTTAGCTAACCTGGTTTGGACTGGCTGCGAGGAGTAATCCAAATTTCAAGCTTCACCAACTCAAGGTACAGAGGAAAAAAATCGCAGATGTGGGAAAGTTTTTTATTATGAGGGTAATTTGGTCAATTAGAGTGGGTTTTCTGCTATATGTAAAAGTTTTTATAAAAACTGTTATTTATGAAAATGGGAGGTAAATTTTGACTAATTTTGATAAAAACTCTTCCCATATCACCTTATGTGGCAGATGAGGTATACATCCACATCAATTAAAAATTGTCAATAAATCATAAAAGAAAGAAAAATGTTAAATTATTTTTAATTGATATAGTTGTCTATCTCATCTGTCACATAAGATGGTATGGAAATGTGATAAGAGTAGCATTACTTAGCTAATTCCTAATAACTCGACCTGGCGATTTAATAGAACACACACACCCTAAAACATTATATATTATTACAATGTATAGACACGGTTACAGTGGCACATCCATTATATATTATTATTTACATTAATCTGAAATAAATTGGCAGAGATTGGCCACCGATTTTTTTTTTTCTTAAAAATAAAAATTTAGAACTGTATATATTAACTAGTTCTCTATCATTTGGTAATGATTGACACTTTAAAAAGTATTTATACTTTAATAAATTGGAGATAGAGTTTTGTAAAAGTGAGAAAATATGGTGGGACCTACACTTTATATGCCACGACTCGTTGGTTGCCATGTCACAAAGTATTGGCAACACCATGCTTGAACCACGGTTTGGTGATTTGTGGCCAATTCGTGGTCAATACCCATTAGCGACGGATTGTCTGTGGCTAAGTGTAAGATTATCCATGAGTATATATGAGGGAATCGAATTAATTCATAACCCTAGGTCAAATAATTCCTTCCATTTGGGGATTATTTGACCTAATTGGGAATTATTCAATTTAATTGGGGATTACCCAATTAAATAGAATGTTACCTAATTAGCACTACTACAAAAAGTGAAAAAGACGACCAAAAAAAGACGACGGTAGAACATAAAACTGTCGTTGTATTTAAACCGACGACGGTATAAAAAAAAAACCGTCGTGGATAAGTCCCTTATTGTTGAATATTTTTAAAAGACGACGCATACAAATAAAAAAGCGTCATTTTTTTAAAAAGGATTTCTTCAGAGTTAAAATCTGACCAAAAAACAACGACAGCAGGTATGAATCCACCGACGTAGAAAATAAAGACGACAGTTCACGAAAAAACCTGCCGTGTTAACTCCTAACTAAACACGACCAACTGTTCTTAATTCGCGTCGTATAATATAATGGAATCCACGTCTGTATACTACGACGGTGCCTTCTCTGTAAACTTCCGTCTTAATTTTTATTTCTTTTTAAGATTAAATTATTTTTTAATTTTGGTAGCCTACGAAAATTAAAATGAGATCCCAAGAGGTATGATAACTTACCTTTGAGATCTTTGGATCCTGATCATAATCGAACCACCAAAGTGAGAAAGACAATATTTTAAATACACAAAATCCAAAAAGAAACCAGAACTGAACTGACTACTGCAAACTTTGAGAAAGACAATGTTTTGAAAGTTAATGATGTGTGTGTTTTGGTGTCTTTGAGATACACCAAAACGCATACATCATTAACATCCAAATTATTGTCTTTGAGATGTGAGAGAGAGTCACTACTACAATAATGTAAAACAACGACATTAAATACACGACGCAAAATTAAAAAACCGTCGTGGTTTAAAAAATATTACAAACAACGACTGGTATTATAACAACCGTCGTTGTGCAGTCCTAAAACCTTAGTTGATTTTAATAACACGACGGTTGAAATAAGGGTACTGTCGTCTTTCAAATTCGTTGATTTGTTGAAAGAAGTCATCGTCGTCTTTCCAAGACGCGCTAATAAAAATTTCGCGTAAGTGAATTGTCTGCCGCGCAAATCTCACGGCCTGGGGTTCCGGGCCGAGGGGATCTGCGTGAAACACGCGGTTTCCTGCTTTTGGACGGGGTGCGTTTGATGCGCGGGCGTGCCAGCACGGTCTACCGTGCGTCGAGATGTTTGAGGTGTTGATGGTGTTTAGATGGTGCGCCTGTCTGAACTCGTCTTCTAATCAAACGATTGTAGCCGAGAGAGGAACTAGTCTCGGCTGTAAGGTTCACGGCCTGAACTACAAGGCCGTTGAGTGGTGGTGTTTGGTGGGTTTTGGGGCGGTGCTCCGGCGCGCCACTCGATGAGCGGCGGTCGTATGATATATGGGGTGAGTGAGCGAACAACAAGGGTGGTGCTCCGGCGCCTTGAAAATCAAGGGTCGTTTGATATATTGATGAATGGATTTTCCTTACAAACTAACACTACTCCTAGAAAAGCAAGTAAAGATATTGAAAGTGCATTACAGGAAAATATAAGTTGCTCCGTGGGAGGCTTTTGTTTGGTGTTTGAACCCTTTGAAAGTGGTCTTGAGTCTTGTATTTATAGGCAAAGCTCCTGGAGGGATAATCGAGGCTGAAAATCTGCATGGTGGAGCCTGATTATACCAAGTGGGTAGTCCAATCGACATTTGGGATCGTGAAGTATGGTGGTGTGACCCCATGAATCCCGGTGAATCTCGGCCGCTGCCCTGATCGTGGGCTCTGCGCTTCTGGCCGTGGAGACGCATTTATTGCTCTGATAGCCAATTACCTAATCTCTCAAGCTGCAAAGAGCTTTGTGAGAATGTTGGCGTCTAATCATTCTGATTCCTGTCACCAAATCCTGACTCCAATCACTTCCCACCTTCCCTCGCGCATTGAATGCTCATTTTTGGCCAGTGGGTTTGCTGCAATAAACAGAGACCTTGCTTCATTAAATGGAGTGTGGGACCCTGCTGTCACGTGACGATCTGACTTTAATGCCTTTGGCCGTGACCTCGCTCGATCTCGGCCTCGGCCTATAACCTTGGCCGAGATAACCATGCCTTGGCGATTTTCCTCATGTTTCTCTGGAAAGCCAAACACCCTGACAAAACGCTGTGTTTCAGCTTGAAGCCGAGAAGAGAAGTTCCCCCGGCCGATTCACGGCCGTGATTTATTAGGCACAAACATTGCCCCCACATCCCTGGATTCTTCGGCCTCGGCATGAGTAGGGGCCGAATGGATTCCAAGGGATGGACCTTTAGCCTTTCGAGGTTACTGACAACCGCGGTTTTAAATGCGCAGCCTAGTCGGCGCATTTAATGCCTTAAGTACGTCGTGTAAGTCATTATTGCTTAAGTTCACGCGAGGCGTCACCTTGTCTTGTCAAGTAAAACGACGGTCCTCTGAATCGACGTGTCACCATGCCCTTAATTCGCACAAGCCATTATTCCGCTCTGTAATTCCAAACGCCGGCCGCCAGGTCTTTGTCATAATTTCGCGTGCTCCAGATGTGCTGCCTGGCCGTTTCGTTTCACGAGGATCATGCTTCCCTTGAATTCTAGTATGAGTATGAGTATAAAAACCCATCCCTTTGCATTTTCTTCACATCTCCAGACCTCTCTGAGTTCAATGCGTTTCGAAAACTCACCCTGGCCTTTCCCATCTTCCTCAATTTCAAAAGGTTTGAGGTCCTTCCAAAACTCAATAATCTTTTCTCCTCCCTTGGATATTTTGGCGTTTTCTCTTGACTTCTGGGCTTCGCCTTTCCAAAGCTCAACCGGCTTTGATGGCCTTCACTGCAATCCTTCTAGAACTGGAGAGTCCCCCGTCTCCACAGTTTGGCCTATTCCAGATAACTTGTCAATTTAAAGAGGACAGGAGGGCTTGGCACGATGATCCTGCCACGGCCGAGTCCAAATGGCTGAATACCTTGGTAACGCTCGTGGCCGAAGTGACGGCCCTTACCAAGGTTGGGGGAAAAGCTCCTACCATAGCCAAGATGACGACTGCTTACCATGTCCAGAGTGGCGAATGCTGCCACGTCCTGAAAGATGGCCGTTGCCACTGCCAGGGTGGCGACTGCTTACCACGTCCGGGGTGGTGGTCGCCCCTCGTACCTTGGATGGCGGCCCCTACCGTGATTGAAGTGACGGCCCTTCCTCTTAGCCTCCTTCATGCGGCGTGCACCCTTTTCCTTCCCACGGCCGGCCTTCTCTGACTGGCCGAGGTTTCTGGCCGAGACTAATCGTCGGCAGGGATGGCGGGGATACAGCCTTGGGAGAAAGAAAAGTTCGACAGCAAGAAGATCGCGAAGCTGTCGTACGTAGGTCTTAGGATGTGATTTTCCTTGTGTGTGTGTATTCGGCCATGACCTGGCCGTTTCCTTGTAATCGTGTCTTCAATGAATAAAAAGAATCATGAATTTTTGGCCCATCTTCATTATGCTGCATATTTCCTTTTCATAATTTTTTCGCGGCCGTCTCCCATAAGGACGGGATGTATTTTTTCAGATATTGGCCGTTGATTGGTAAGTTGTGCCATTCTCCATCCCTGTCTTTTAACTGAAATGCACCTCGGCCAAGGATTCGTTCGATAATGAACGGCCCTTCCCAATTAGGCGAAAATTTGCCGAACCGAGGGTCCTTCGTCCCAATAGGAAGCACGGCTCGCCACACTAAGTCGCCCTCAGTGAAAGTCTTTTGCTTAACCTTCTTGTTGTATGCTCTTGCCGCGATCTGCTTTTGTGCCTGCATTAAGTTATAAGCATCGAGCCTGGATTGCTCCAAGTCTTCCAATTCTTGAACCATGGCCTGCGTGTAATCCTTCCCCTCTTGTTTGAGCTGTTCGGTCACCCGAAGAGACCGAACTTTTAATTCCAAAGGAACAATGGCGTCATGACTGTAGGTTAAGGCGTAGGGAGATGTGCCTGTGGCCGATCGCTTTGAGACTCGGTAAGCCCAAAGGGCCTCCGGAAGTAGATCGTGCCACGCTCTAGGTTTTTCCTCGATCATTTTCTCAAGGATGCCCTTGATTACCTTGTTGCTTGCCTCGGCCTGTCCGTTAGATTGGGGATAATAAGGCGTCGAGTGGATCAATTTGATTCCCATACTTTCGGTATATCCTCGTGTTTCGGCTGATGCGAACACCGGGCCGTTGTCGGCCGTGATTGTTTCCGGAATACCGAACCGATAGACAATGTGGCTCTCGAAAAATCTGACCACTTGCGCGCTGGATATTGACCGATAAGACTCGGCCTCGACCCACTTAGTAAAATAATCGGTCGCCACCAAAATCCATGCATGTTGGTTGGATGCGGCCGGATGGATTTTACCGATGATATCCACGGCCCACCCTCTGAACGGCCATGGTTTGGTAGCCGGGTGGAAGGCGTCGGCCGGTACCCTTTGTATAGGGCCGTAGATCTGACACTTGATACATCCCTTCGCGTATTCTACGCAATCCTTCAAAATGGTCGGCCAATAATAGCCATGCCTTCGGATCAACCATCTCATCTTGACGCCAGATTGGTGAGCGCCGCAAACCCCCTCATGAGACTCGGCCATGATGGTCTTGATGTCCTCGGTGTTGGGACACAAGAGCAATAAACCATCTGACCCCTTTCGATACAGCTCATTCTGATAAATCAGATAACACCGAGCCCGAAATCGTGTAGTCCTTTCATGGCTGCCGGAAGGGTCGCGCAAATATTTCACTATGAGGTATCGCCAGTCGGCTTTGGCCATATCGACTTCGTCGGTAACATCGGATGATGCCTGCGTTACCATCCCTCGTTCGGCCAAAGCTGGCAACGTACGCCTCTCGATCCTTATCACGCGGTCGTGGTCGGTGCCTGGGATGTTCACGCCTGACGCTACCTGGGCCATCTCGTTGGCCTCATGGTTCTCGGCGCGTGGGACGTGAACAAAAGAGATTCGGGAGAACCCATCGGCCGTATTGAGGGCCGTTACGTAATACATGGCTAAATTTTCGCTCGTACACTGGTATTCCCCGGTCAATTGGTTAATCACCAGCTGGGAATCACCATAAACCAAAACGCGGGTCGCCTTCATTTCCATTAAAATCTCGAGACCGATGATGAGTGCTTCATACTCGGCCTGGTTGTTGGTGCATTTGAAGTCGAGTTGGAATGCGAATTGCCACCTTTGCCCCTGGGGAGATTCAATTACGACCCCGGCCCCTGACCTGGCCTCGGTACTGGACCCGTCGAAGTACATAGTCCAGTAATTCTTTTCCATCTGGACCATGCCGATCTCGACCTCCAACTCTTCCTCCTGTCTCTGGGATGGGTGATGAGCCAGAAAATCGGCCAAAGCCTGACCTTTGACGGACTTTTGAGCTACATATTGAAAGGTAAACTCAGACAGCGCCATCGTCCATTTCCCAATTCGGCCGCGTATGATCGGCCGAGTGAGCATGTACTTGATAAGGTCGGTCTTAGAAATAATCTGGACGACCGACGAAAGCATGTAATGTCGTAGCTTGGTGGCCGCGAAAAAGAGCGCTAGGCATAACTTTTCGACTGGTGAGTAGTTTAGTTCGGCCGTATTGAGAGTGCGGCTTAAGTAGTGCACCGCCTGCTCTCGCTCAGACTCATTGTTCTGAGCAAGCAAACAACCGATAGAGCTTTCTGATGCCGAAATGTAGAGCCTCAATGGTTTCCCCCTTTTTGGCGGCATAAGAACCGGCGGCTGAGACAAATATTTCTTGATGTCGTCAAAAGCCGCCTGATGCTCTGTCCCCCATATGAACTGTTCGGTGTCTTTTAGTTTAAGAAGAGGGGACAACGGCCGAATCTTCCCTGCCAGATTTGATATGAATCGTCTTAAGAAATTAACTTTGCCGAGGAAAGACTGGAGCTCCTTCTTGGTCCTCGGTGGAGGGTCCGCCATAATGGCCGTAGCCTTATTCTTGTCTACCTCGATCCCTCGTTGGTGAACTAAGAATCCAAGGAAATTCCCGGCGGTGACGCCGAAGGCACACTTCTTTGGGTTCATCTTTAGACCATGCGCCCGCATCCGGCCAAAAGCCTGCCGGAGATGTCCCACGTGGTCGGCCTTGGATAGGGATTTTACAACCACGTCGTCGATGTAGACTTCAACCGTTCGGCCTATAAGGTCGTGAAAAATCAGGTTCATAGCTCGCTGATATGTCGCACCGGCGTTTTTTAGGCCGAAAGGCATGACTACCCATTCATAGGTTCCGATAGCACCGGGACACCTGAATGCCGTTTTGTGGACGTCCTCCTCTGCCACGAAAATTTGATTATAACCTGCATGACCGTCCATAAAAGACAAAAGCTCGTGCTTTGCGGCCCCATCTACCAGGAGATCTGACATAGGCATGGGGTATTCATCCTTGGGGGTCGCGAGATTGAGGTTTCTGTAATCAGTGCAAACCCTCAAGGCCCCAGTCCTTTTTAGTACCGGCACAACGTTGGCCAACCACTCGACGTACCGGGCCGTTCGGATAAAGCCGACTTTAAGGAGCCGTTCAATTTCCTCTTTAACTTTAAGCTGAACCTCGGTCGAGAAACGCCTTGGTGGCTGCTGGAACGGCTTGAATCCCTCCTTGATTTTTAACTCGTGCTCGACCAAACTCCTTGGTAAACCTGGCATCTCATGATAATTCCAAGCAAAACAATCCTTATATTCATGGAGCAGGCCGACAATTTCGGCCGCTAACTCAGGATCTAAAAGATGGCTTACAAAAAGAGGCCGTGGTTCGGCCTCTGATCCTACATTTATTTCTAACAAAGGGTCCTGGACTTCGGGGTAGTCATCCTCCATCTCGGCGGGCGCGGTTTCCAGGTCGTCCAACGTCAGAACGTCCGTCTCGTCTGATTCATGGAGAAATTCAATCAAGTTGATTGGCGAATTCGGCCGCAGAGACTCCTCTGCCCAGTGCTCCAACAGTCTTTCCACCAGATTATTCACGGCCGCCGCCCCCTCTTCTTTAGTGGCTTTGTCCGTCATCTATAGGCTGGTGAGGTCGATCAACACCTCGCGCTCCGAATCCTGGCGGATATTCTCGGCGCCTAACTCCAATACCTTCTGGGCCGTTGTTCTGGTTGGTCGGCCTTCTGCATCATGGCCGGTAAGAACAACCCACCCAACATCGTCGTCGTAAATCCGAGCCTGAACGGCGTTGGCCTCGAAAGGTTTTTCGTCGGCCGGGTGTATAGACACCTTCTGGCCGTCCCAAAAGAATAATAGTTGGAAGAGAGAAGACGGTATGCACCCAGACTGGTGGATCCAGTCGCGGCCGAGCAATATGTTGTAGTCGACGCTGGACTCAACCACGTAGAAAGCCGCGACCCTCGTCTGGTCGGCTACGGTAATTTTTAACGGCAATACGCCAATAGTTTTGGACTTGTCACCGACGAAGCTACTCATGACAACATCGCTGGGGATGAGGTCTTCTTTCGACTTGTCCAGCTTCTTCATTAAGGAATACGGAAGGATGTTAACCGTTGCCCCACAGTCGACGAAAACTTTGGACACGGGCACTCCCTCAATATGAGCCGAGACATATAATGGTTTGAGGTGTCGATATTTGTTCGGCTCGTTTCTTGGTATGACCTCATTAAAAGCTACGGCCAACAACTCTTCTTTCGTCTTGGGCCTCTGACCAAGCTGTTCCTCGGCCATATCATCATCCAGGCCGTTCGTTTGTCCTCCTGGTGCTGAAAATTCGGATGGCAGCACTAAGACCATGTTGATGCTGAACTCCTCTTGCTCCAGTGGGTTCCCCCGGCCGGCTCCTTCTTCGGCCTCGCGTCCGTCTTCGGCGAAGACCTCTTCCTCGGCCATCCTTAGGATCCCCTCATATTCTCCGTCTGAGATCCCTAAGGTGGGGTCGTCTTCGGCCTCATGCCCGAAGAAAGGATCACCGAAGCCCTCAATTATGGGCCCTGCTGTCCCCGGGATATCGACCGCGGGTGCTTTGGTTTCAGAGGGTTCCGAGGCCTCGACTCCCTCTTTAAGGGCCCGTCTAGCGCTTGCCAAGGTGTTCCTGGATATCAAGTAATCGTCCAGGCGATTCACCCGGGCTCTCTCCTCAGTTGTCAGGCCAAAGATAGTATTCGCCGGAGTTACCGAAAAATACTGGCGGAGATACTCTAAATCGCCCTTACCAAAAGGGGCATCGGCCTCCAATCTGCCGAGGTTGGGTTGGTAGCTCGGCAGACTCTTCGCTCTGGCCTCTCTATTTGCCTGGTATACGGCCTTAATGGCCGAATCAGAGCTGCGGGTGATGAGGAGTGCCTCTGCCTTCGTATTTCTCAGGGCTAACTCCACAATTTCTCGGTTCTCAGGGGTCATGCCGTACAGATCTATGGCCGAATGGTCCTCATGAAATTCTTTCAGAATGGCCAAACCGTTTGTCGAAAAAGGAGAATTTCTCTCGCGGTAGATGGTGACGATACCTTCGCCAGATTTCTTCTCGATCGCGGCCCTTGGCTGGACCAAAATGGGCAAGGGTCCGAGGGAACCTTTGTCCCCCGTAGCGCGCCAGGTCCTCCAAGGCTTGTTTTTGGGCGCCGTCGCCGTGGGGGACGCAATCGATTCAGATGACGGCCCGCCTGCAGCCGTGGTTTCTCTCTGCCGTTTCGAGGCTTCGGTCTCAACCATCTGCATCCTGGCCTGCTGAACTTGTCTCTGCATTCTTCTCAGCTGAGTTTTTGTCAGTGGTTCGGCTCTGCCCCCAGGCCGTGAATGATACCAACGGCCGTCATGCATAATTGGTGGCTTGAAAGTCCCTAGCAATCTAGGACCGGCCTCTTCCATAGAACCTACCGAGGCACCATAGGCCTGCGCTCCCAATCGTTCAAAAACCGACCCGCCGGCCGACCGTCCTCTATACTGACCGCCGAACTTCCCTACGGTTGGCTGTGACGGCTCGACGGCCTTCCTCTTGTTTTCCTGCGGCCTGGACTGACTGATCTCATGTTTGCAATGCTCGCACAACAATGGCTCTGGTTCGGTCGATGGCCCCTTCTCTTTTGCCACCCAACGAGTTCCGCCATGCCCGGCTGGTAGTTGGGCGTCGACCATGTTGACAACAGGTGGGGGGAACGGCTTGGAGTCAACCTGCATGGCCGCCTTCTCTGGGAATTTAAGCTTCTTCTCATCAATCAACTTCTGAATGACATCTCGCAGGACAACACAGTTGTTGGTATTGTGAGACCAAGAACTATGGTATTTGCAAAACGTCTTCCCTTTGAGCTCTTCGGGTTTCGGAATTTTGTGGCCGAAAGATAATTTGACCATCTTTTCGGCCAACAACAGGTCGAAAATAGCCTCGGCCCTTGTTAGATCAAAAGTGTAGGCCTTCGTTTCCCGCGTTGCGAATTTAGCATCAGGAATTTCCGTACGGCTGTTGTCAGTTTTAACGAGCCCTTTGCAGACGAAGGGTTTGTCTATGCTAACTTCGGCCGAACTCATCTCCACCTCGTCACCCTCGACCCTTGTGGAGTCGTCTGTGTCGGCGTAGCTGACAATGGGGTTTCTGTAATAAGTCCCTTTCGAAGCCGCCTTCTTCTGCATCTCCTCTTTCAACAAGGATGCATACCTGTCCACTTTGTTGGTCAGGTCATGCATGTCCCGGAACTCGATCCCCTGAAATTTCTTCCGGTATTCAAACTCTAATCCCTCCTCGGCCATTTTGACGAACTCTCTCTCTGGTAGGTTCGTGCGACACCAATTCCTACAGGTCTTGAATCGCTGTAGGTAATCACGAGGTGATTCATCCGATGCCTGGCTCATCCTTGCCAGCTCGGCGACCGTTATTTCTCGGTTGGTCTGATAGAAGTGTTCGTGAAATACTCTTTCCATATCAGACCAATCCCTTATTGAGTTTGGTGGGAGGTTTATAAACCAAGAGAATGCGGCGCCGGTCAAAGAATGGACAAACAAACGGAGCTTCTGGGAGTCCGAATCGGCCTCTCCACACTGGGCCGTAAAACGGCCTATGTGTTCAATGGATGTGGCCTGCCCATCCCCGGAGAATAACATAAATTCAGGCAACCGATAATTCCGGGGAAGAAGGACTCGGTCGATTTCTGGCGGGTATGGCCGAGTATATCTTGGCATGTCCGGCCGTCTCTGGGCTAGGCCGTCCTCGATCATCCGCTGGACGTCCTCGAATCGGAGCCCCTGATGCGGCGCCTCCTGCTGGGCCGCATTCGGTCGTGGGACCTGATGCCCGTCATTGTGTGGCCTAGCCTGCGTGGCCGCTTGACCAAGGGGCTCGGTCTGAATAACCGAGTTGGTTGACGCCAAGTGAGCGCCGTGGGTTTGGACCAGGGGCGTGTGCGTTGAAGCTGGGATGGCCGACCCATAGTGGAGGTGGGTGCCTGG
The DNA here is from genome assembly GCA_020521455.1 of Prunus kanzakura. Lineage (NCBI taxonomy): Eukaryota > Viridiplantae > Streptophyta > Magnoliopsida > Rosales > Rosaceae > Prunus > Prunus kanzakura. The sequence goes on from BPUM01001542.1 coordinate 69,455, forward strand.
CGATAATAACGACGCCTGTGATGATGGTGAAACAGTCGTATTGTTCTGACCGTATTGTTGTGATAATGCAACGGCCGCGTTATTTGGACCAGGGTGGGTATGGACGGCCGCGGTACGAACTGGGCCGAGTGGATGGATCGTAGGATATGCAGGGCTGCTGTGTCCTAATGACACGGCTAAAGCATGGAGCGGCCCACGCACTATCTCTGCTGAGTAGGTTGGCCCGGGACTTACCCACGTGGTCTGGGACTGCCCACAACCATTTATCGGCGGCACTGAGTGCTGGCCGTATCCTGATGCTTGGGGATGAGCCGAGGCGCCGAGGCTACTGCCTTCTCCGTAAGGCTCGATTCTTTCCCACCCTCGGCTCCCCTGAGCTGCTCTGGGAGGTGACGCCGGTGAGGCTATCGGCATCCTTTCTTGAAAAAGCGTCCGCAGCTCCGAAGAGAACCTATCCATTGCGGCCATGAAGGATGTCTCTATTCTATAGGTCTGTCTGGACATCATTTCCTCCACTGCCGCTTGTTCCTGCATGGATTCGGCCGAGCGATCCGTTGTCACCGGGATGCTGGCCGAAATCCCGACCGAATGTACGGTCTCGGTGATTGGTGGTGTGGACTCAGGAGTCTCAGAAGTCATTTCGACCGTTTTGTTCTTGAGCTTTGCCTGTGCCCTGGTCTCCACCATAAGTTTTTTTTTTTTTGACAAGTGTCCCACTGGGCGTGCCAAAAGTGTCTGCCGCGCAAATCTCACAGCCTGGGGTTCCGGGCCGAGGGGATCTGCGTGAAACACGCGGTTTCCTGCTTTTGGACGGGGTGCGTTTGATGCACGGGCGTGCCAGCACGGTCTACCGTGCGTCGAGATGTTTGAGGTGTTGATGGTGTTTAGATGGTGCGCCTGTCTGAACGGTGCGCCTGTCTGAACTCGTCTTCTAATCAAATGATTGTAGCCGAGAGAGGAACTAGTCTCGGCTGTAAGGTTCACGGCCTGAACTACAAGGCCGTTGAGTGGTGGTGTTTGGTGGGTTTTGGGGCGGTGCTCCGGCGCGCCACTCGATGAGCGGTGGTCGTATGATATATGGGGTGAGTGAGCGAACAACAAGGGTGGTGCTCCGGCGCCTTGAAAATCAAGGGTCGTTTGATATATTGATGAATGGATTTTCCTTACAAACTAACACTACTCCTAGAAAAGCAAGTAAAGATATTGAAAGTGCATTACAGGAAAATATAAGTTGCTCCGTGGGAGGCTTTTGTTTGGTGTTTGAACCCTTTGAAAGTGGTCTTGAGTCTTGTATTTATAGGCAAAGCTCCTGGAGGGATAATCGAGGCTGAAAATCTGCATGGTGGAGCCTGATTATACCAAGTGGGTAGTCCAATCGACATTTGGGATCGTGAAGTATGGTGGTGTGACCCCATGAATCCCGGTGAATCTCGGCCGCTGCCCTGATCGTGGGCTCTGCGCTTCTGGCCGTGGAGATGCATTTATTGCTCTGATAGCCAATTACCTAATCTCTCAAGCTGCAAAGAGCTTTGTGAGAATGTTGGCGTCTAATCATTCTGATTCCTGTCACCAAATCCTGACTCCAATCACTTCCCACCTTCCCTCGCGCATTGAATGCTCATTTTTGGCCAGTGGGTTTGCTGCAATAAACAGAGACCTTGCTTCATTAAATGGAGCGTGGGACCCTGCTGTCACGTGACGATCTGACTTTAATGCCTTTGGCCGTGACCTCGCTCGATCTCGGCCTCGGCCTATAACCTTGGCCGAGATAACCATGCCTTGGCGATTTTCCTCATGTTTCTCTGGAAAGCCAAACACCCTGACAAAACGCTGTGTTTCAGCTTGAAGCCGAGAAGAGAAGTTCCCCCGGCCGATTCACGGCCGTGATTTATTAGGTACAAACATGAATTCGCGGCCATTCGTGAACCTCTCGAGTTCGCATCTTTTCAGTCTGTCATAAAGCTCCTGATAATTGTGAAGCTCCAACCCTAGCCTCCTTCCTTTTGAAATTCGCGGCCCTTTTTGCTCTTCGTCTTGTGGATCTCGTTGAACCTCTCCTTCAATACTGGCTTCGCCACCTTCCCATTCACGATCCGCCTCTCTTGGCTCAAATACTACAACAGCCGTTCTGTCAGAGGTAAATTTGGCGACTACTTCGTACAGAGATTTGACAAGCAGCGAGTGACGAATCCAACAAGGTATCTGTGTTTTCAGAGGAATATGAGTATGACTATCTGTGTTGGCTCAGGTCCAATGGAGGGAAATTCATTTTGAGAATTGAAGACATGGATTTGGAGAGGTCTGCTAAGGAATCTGAAGAGGCTGTGCTAATCGATCTCTCTTGGCTTGGTCTGTGTTCTCTGTCATGACTCTCTCTCTCTCTCTCTCTCTCTCTCTCTCTCTCTCTCTCTCTCTATCTCGCAGATCTGTTGCTCCACTCTCCAGCCTCTGTAAGTTCCTCCTCATCCTTCTTCTAATTTAATTTTTTATTTTGAGCCAAAGGAAATTGACAAATCTTAGAAGACAAGAACGAGTGTAAGTGTAAGGTTTTTATTTGAACCAATATTGTATTTTGGCTCTTCTCTTAAACAAACAAAACCTTTGTAATATTAATTAGATTCTAGGTTAGAATCAGTGTGGGTTGAAGGGCTTCCATGTCTCCTCGTTGCAATTCAAAGGTAAAATCATTTGCATTGTTCACATGGATTAATCCACACTTCACTGGATTAATCCAACGTACATTCTTCCATGCCGTCTGTTTTCAAGTTGTTGGCAGATTTCTATCTTCATTCCTTTTTTGAATGTTTCCTCCTTAGCCCAACGGGTGTGTGTGTGGAGATTGGAAAATCTGTGTGTGGAAACATAATATATTATTTTATAATATTTTGTAGGGAGCATGTCTTTTGTTGATTAAATGACCCATACCCTTGTCCCTTAAATTATGTTGTCTCCCACCTTTAGAAAAGATGGGTTATGGGTTTCTTTATTAAAGTCTACTTTTCAGATTATGGACCTTGCCTCTTCTCTTTGATCAATAGCTTGTGCGGCTCCTTTTGGTTTTAAAGAAACACACCCATGCTTTTTATATCCTTTTCCATAATGTTGAAGAGTCCATGTGCACGTGTTTCTAACAAAAGCATAGGCTGATTGTTATATTCCTTTCCCATGCTTATTTCTTGAAGAGTCCAACGGCTCTTTGCTTTCTAGGATGCTTGCTTTTGTTTTTTATTAACCCATACCATTCCTTACAAAAACAAAAGCTGTTTGTCTCCCACCTTGTGTCTTGAGCCGGTCCTTGGTCAAGTTGTTGGATCTATGGCTTTAAACAAACAATGTGTTTAAAGACTTCTCTATATATATTCTTATCTATCGCTTGGAGAGGGTAGGACTTGTGTTTCAAACGGATTGCATCTCATCTCTTATCCTTTGTTAAACCGTTTCTAAGTTCCTCAAGAACCATTCATGCTAGTCATGTAAAAAACAGAAAATCTGCATCTTGATGCAGAATCGGTTCTATGTTTTTGAAATCTTTTTATATCTGCTATTGAACATTCAAGAAATGGTGCTTGTTGTAAGGTTGATTGAAGCTGCCTATAGGTGATAGATTGAGTTTTGTCTTCCTTCATTTCTTGTATTTCTTAATGAGTGGATTGGATCTCTCCTAGCTTGGTGCTCCCAGTTTTTTACCCACTTGGGTTTTCTGGGTCAACAAATTTTTGTGTATGCTTATACTCTTGCTGTCATTGTTGTACTTGCTGCATCTTGTTCAAATCACATCAGTACACTTTTGATTTTCTTATTTTAATTTGGGGATTTAGCTTTCTGTATGACATTTCAAAATTTTTTTTCATAATTTTTTCAAGGTACCCATATGTAACTGGTACATCTGTGTTTCTCTGATTTGAACTGTTGATAGGCTTAAATGGATTTTGAAATTGTCCATGTTGATATGATTTGAACTATTGATACTCAAACTGCTTAATATTCAATCGATATGCTACTAATCATCAGCATTTGAGCTTTTGTTGCTCCTGAAATTCTGATACAATATTGGTATTCTTTACAGAGTATAAACACATTGTCACATTATAGTAGGTGTTGTCTCTCATTATTGACTCCATCATGGTTTGCAAATGTCTTGAATGTAGTAAAATTTTCTGATCCATGATTTTCCATCATAGTAGGTGTCTTGAGATGTTCTACTTGCTTTGCTCTCTCATCACAGTATCAGGTATATCTCATCTTTCGTCTGTATCTGAGTTATGATTTTTTCTCTGATTTTGCCTGTATAATTATTGATGCCCTCTCCATTTGCTATTTGATGTTCCTTCTTTCTAGTTTTTCAGTTTTTTAAGTATTTAAATCCTATTTGCATTTGTTCTATGTGGTTCAACATGTTATATTCATTGTTTAGGGCTCTCTAACACAGGTAAAAGAATTGCCTTTACTGTTTTTTTGTATAATATTTGCCTTCATTGTTATTTATATTCTCATGGATTTTCCGAAGCTTTTTTCGGCTCAAAACTTGCATCTATTGGATGTGGATGTTCTGTATTGGAAGATAAGGAATTTCTCTCTTTTATTTTCTTCCTCTAGTGCGAGAGAGACCTCGACCTTCTTCATTTGCCGCCGTCTCTTCCTCTAGTCGTCAGCTCAACTTCGCAACCATGGTATTTCTCTATCCAATTCTCTGTTTGTTTCCTGTGAAACTGAAATGAAAATGAAAAAGAAAAAGAAAAAGAAAAGTTTGTTTTGTAGAAAGAGAACATCATCACTCTCTAGTTCCCAACATTCGATTTGATGAATTCTCTTTAAACTTTAATTATATATATCAATCTCATTACTGAAAATTAATTGTATCAGTGGTACACTACTTGAGATCAAATGTTCAAAGGATAATCAAAATTCAGGGGTTCATTGGACCATCACATCTTTGGAGAAGGTTAGACAATTTGGTCATTTAGAACTTGTTTTTATCTACATTAATAGCATAGTGATTAGAATGAAATATATATGGATCAGATTTGTATTTGGGGAGTTTGATGTTAATTTTGCAAGTCTCGTAGGACCTGCTGTTGCTGATATTGTTACAAGGGAGGGGAAATACAACTTGGAAAATGTGCAAGAAGGCAGAGCTAAGTCAACCCAAGAACAAATTGATGAATTTCAGATCACATTAGTAGAATTTTTTAGCTCCTTTATTTCTAATTATAGGTAGGAAGTATGAATGTAATAAAATAAAGATTGGTTGGCTATGTAATAACTATTGAATCTTCAAGTTTTATGAAAGAAATAATTTTTAAGTGTATATATTCGTTAATAAAGCATTATAATTGGTTTTCTAGTTGAAAGTGTTGTTTAGAATTATAAGAAACAAAAAACTATAATGTAACAGCTTGGGAACTTATTGAAAAATCGCCATCTGTACATATAATCAATGACCTTTTTAACACTGTGTCGTCTTCTTTATATACAATTAACGACAATTTTTAACAAAATACCAACGTCTTTACAAATAAGTGTCGACGGTTTTTAACGAAATATCGACGTCTTTACCAATAAATGACGACGGTTTTAACAAGATACCGTCATCTTTACCCATAAATAACGACGGTTTTTTTAAACCGTCGTCTTTACCCATAAATAACGACGTTTTTTGTTATAAACCGTCGTCTTTTCCCATAAATAACGACGGTTTTTGTTATAAACCGTTGTCTTTTCCCATAAATAACGACGGTTTTTGTTATAAACCGTCGTCTTTACCCATAAATAACGACGGTTTTTGTTATAAACCGTCGTCTTTTCCCATAAATAACGACAGTTTTTGTTATAAACCGTTGTCTTTTCCCATAAATAACGACGGTTTTTAACAAAAAAACTATTGTTTTTACATAAGAACAACGACGATTTTACTTAAAACCGTTGTCTTTTCATATAATAGACGACGGGGATTTACCGTCGTGGTTTTATGCATCAAAAGATGTCGGTTGATTTCACGACGGTTGAAAAACCCAAAACACGACGGTGGATTACCGTCGTCTATTGCGATTTTTGTAGTAGTGAGTGATGATGTATGTGTGTATGTGAGAGAGGAAGATGAGCCTCCAGAGAGACCAGAAGAACTTGAAACCCTAAATGAAAACTGAAACTGAAAGAAAGAGTCAAATTTATACGTCATATAATTTCATGGAATCCACGTCGTATAATGTAATGTAATACACGTCGGTATATTACAAACAAACGACGTGTTAAATAATATACCATGACGCGAGAGATTAATTTATCGACTTATTATTTTGGAGTATACTACGACGGTACCTACAACACTACTGTCGTGTTTATTTACCACGTCCTAAGTTCATATTACTGTCGTATTTTTTCAATTTATACGTTTGTCTTCTCTGTAAACCGCCGTCTTATTTTTATAGCTTTTTAAAATTAATTAATTTTTCTTTTATTTTGGTAATATCTTTCTTAACACAAATTTGACAAAATTTAATTCTCAATCCTCAACAACATTTTCATCTTAAAAGGCAAATCTCTTCGTGTTAAATATTGATCAATATTTACACAATATATGTACACAAATTTGGCAAATACATCGTGGTTTCTTTTCTGCCTTCACCCTCAGCTGTTTCTTCCTCTCATATGCAAGCTGGGCCCTCTCCTTCCTCTTGTTCTCAAGCTCCTGCACAGCCACAGATGAATATCTAATAATTTCAGAAAATCAAAATCAACAAAGTATGAAAAGCTCACTCCTCGATTCCTGGTTACATTGTAGTCCCCTTTTCCACAGTGATCAACTTCAAAACTCCTGTGTAGCAAGGGTGGAACCAGCCTTAGATCCTGTTGTGGGTTGTGCCTTTGGGGTGGGGAGAGTGGGGGCTGGGAAGAAGCTGGGAAGAAGCTGGGAGTGGGCTTGAGGTTCAGAATGAATAGACTTTTCTCTGATTTGGGAGGAACCCACTACAGCCACCACCTGATTCCGTCTCTGCGAGTGTTTAGGGCAAGTGTGGCTGCAAACCCATGCAGGTTCTAAGGCTGGTTCCACCCTTGCTACACAGGAGGATGTAGCAAACCCATGCTTGGTCTTGTGAGGAATCATTCTGCAACCCTAATTGAAAACTGAGAGTTAAAAAACGCGTGAAAAAATCATATTTAAACAAATTATCGTAAATATCCACGTCGGTTCTAATATACATAGCGACGTCATATTTGAACAATCAACGTCCGTTTAGATAAACAAGCGCCGTCATAACTGCATCGAAAATCCAAAAGTCATTTGGCGCGTATTAAAAAGAGAACGACGTCGTTTTCAGAACCCCTAAGTACAACGTCAGTTTAGATAAACAAAGCGCCATCATAACTGCATCGGAAATCCAAAAGTCATTTGGCGCGTATTAAAAAGAGAACGACGTCGTTTTCAGAACCCCAAAGTAACCACATCGGTTTATTAAAATAAACGGTCGTTGAATTTCTAAGTACAACGTCAGTTTAGATAAACAAAGCGCCGTCATAACTGCATCGGAAATCCAAAAGTCATTTGGCGCGTATTAAAAAGAGAACGACGTCGTTTTCAGAACCCCCAAGTAACCACGTCGGTTATTAAAATACACAGTCGTTGAATTTCTAAGTACAACGTCAGTTTAGATAAAAAAAGGGCCGTCATAACCACATTGGAATTCCAAAAGTCGCTCGGCAGTTGTGATAACCACGTCAGTCATTAATTATTTACCGTCGTTATAACAAACTAATACGGCGGTTTTGTAATAACAGCGTCGTTGTATTGAACTCTGGGAAAATATATAAATTTTTCGTCACCTGACCTAATATTCTACGGTTTTCTCTCACCGAAAAAGTATCGTAGTTTCCCTCTCATTTCCCAAAAGCAGCATCATCGTCTGAATATTCGTCTTCATCTCCAAATCACCATTTTCGTCTTCGTCTTCGTCGGAAGGAAACTTTCTTTGCACGCCAGAGGTTTTTTCTCACTCTCTTCACTTTTTTTACATTTCATTTGAATGCCGTAGTTGTCTGGAAACAAGATTATGTCAAATTGAAGAAATCTTTCACTGGTTTTGATTAAATACATAAGTAGATACTCCCACGACGCCAAAAGACGACAGTTCTGTCTTGTTTTCGATGATAGAATGGACACACCACAACGGCCGTTAAATTCTAGCAAACTGCACGACGGTGGTTAAAAACCGTTATTGGGGATAGGTACAAGAACATGGTCTTGTCATCTGCTACCAGAAAATGGAAGGATTTCAAGTATAACGTAACTAGGCAGTATATCCTTCCATTCGCACATGACAAGGAGAAGTTAAAAGAAACCCCTGTGCTTTATAAGTTCATAGAGAAATCGCAATGGGATGCCTTCGTAGCTTCAAGGTTAACCCCAGATTTTGAGGCTAAGCATGCTGAGCAGAAAGAGAGGAGGGAGAAATTGGAGTACAACCATAGGTTGTCTAGAAAAGGGTATGTTGGTTTGGAGGACCAATTGGTAGAAACCATGCCCGATATTGAAGAAATCGATCGAGTTGTTCTATGGAAGAAGGCAAGAGAAGATAAAACAGGAAACATCCCTAATCGTAAGTCTTGCTAACTCTGTTCTAAATTTGAAAAACAGAGTGTTTTATTTTGTTATAGACGTCGTTTATCTTTAAATAAGCGACGTTATAAAATGAACACCACGACGGGCTTAATTTACCGACGTTTAAAAATGAATAGGACGTCGGTTTTTGAATAAAGTAGACGTCTAGATAGAATTAATACGACAGATTAAATTCCTCTATGAACTGCATTTTTGTTTTAAGTTTACTCACGCACACACTCTCCCTCTCTCTGTCTATTTCACTGAAATTTGTGGTGCACAATTTCTGGAAAAGAATGCATATTTCAATCGAGTTTTTTCACTTGTTCATTAAAATTTACGACGGTTTTATCTTATCTAGACGTTAGAATGCTTATACAACGACGGTAATTTTGAGCAGCCGTATGAAATTGGACATCTACGTCTGTTTGTTCAGTAGTCTGTCGTCTTACTTTGAATACTACGACGGTCTTTGATTTATGTTTTAATCTGTTTTATTTTGAATATACGACGTATTTTTATATACCGACGTTGTAAATTATAAACAACGACGGTAGTTAAATACAGACGTTTTAAATTAATACTACGTCAGTAATTTAAGAAAACCGTCGTTGTTTATAGTTTACAACGTCGGTATATTTATCTGTTTTACACCCTGCTCAGTTTCTAACAATCTATCTTTCTCTCTTTTAGGATGATTTGCAAAAGCAAGTTTCCGAAGGCACTCTGACTGTCTCCGGGACCAATGATGTCTTGACTCTTGCTTTGGGAACCCCCGAGCATGGTGGGAGAGTCAGAGGAGCTGGTGCTGGCGTTACCCCAACTCAGTTCTTCAATTTGCCGAAATAGCAGAGAGTGAAATTTGGTGACAAATTGAAGGAAAGTGTGAGGGAGGCAGTTAGAGAAGAGACCTTGAGGATTGAAGCGAAGTCAAGGGAAACTATAATGGAAGCAGTCAGAGCAGAGAGGGAGGCTATGTTGGCATATTTCCATCAACTAGTTCCTAATTTTGATCCCAGCCTGATGCTCAAAACCCCAATTTCTCCAATTACTCCAATTACTTTACCCCCTCAAGATCAAAGCCCAAAAAATCAAATGTCTGATAAGGCAAGCTGCTTTGGGGCCATTGGTATCAAACCCCTAGCTTTGGGATTAGAAGATCCAAAGCCTGAAGCTGATACTGCTGGAAAACAGCAAGAGGACACGGTAAAATTTCTGCTATTTTCTATTTTTGCCTTTTAAATTTAAATAGACGTCGCTCCTTTTAATATCCGAAGTTAAAATTTAAAATAACGACGGTATATACGTCTGTTTCTTACAGGACATTAAAAATACGTCTGTTTCTTACAGGATGCTTTTACTTGTTTTGCAAATTATTAGACGTTAAAAATAACGACTTTGTTTTCTGCCGTTGTCTAACTCTTTTATAAACCGTCGTCTATTTCATGATTTCATTAACTGTATTTATATTAGACGACCTTTCTATAGTATAGCGACGTTATAATTTCAACACAACGACGGTTATGTATTTACCGACGTGTATAACCTTTCCTCCGTCAGTATTTACTAGAAACCGTCGTTTATATTATATACCACATCTGTTTTTTGGGTTTAGTTAGAGTCGTTTATTTTAGTTCACACACAAACTAACTTATATTTCTTTATTTATTTCTTGTAACAGGATCTCTCAAAGCTAGACATGCCACCTCCTCTCTTAGCCTTATGCCAACATGTCCAGACCAAGTTGTTGCCTGCTAAGGAGGTTGTGGCAGTTCACATGCCCAAGGAGGTGTTTGGCGTTGAGCATGATACCTTCCTCTTACCTGAAGATATTTTGCAGTTTGGTTCCATGGTTGAGATTGGAACCACAGTGATATCAGTATACATGAGGTAATTCTCCCTAATCCCATTTTGTTTTACATTTTCCTTTCTTTTAAATTAAAATCTCATTTAATTGACTTTCATATATTTAGGTTCCTATTTGACTATTTAAAAATGGCAAATATGGTAAACCTTGTTGGACTCGTGGACCCTGGGCTAGTGAGCTCTAGAGCTGGATCAATATCAGACCGAATAAAAAACCTGTCAAACCGCCTGAATACAGCAGATGGGAATCAATTTTTCTTGGTCCCTTATAATCCAGGGTTAGTACCATTTAAAGTATTTTCCTGAGCTTCTAATATTTTTCTTTGTAGTACTATTTAACCTATATGAATCATTATGTGCAGGGGTCATTGGGTGATGGTAATTGTGAGACCAGCAACGGAGACTGCCTATTACATGAATTCACTGCCAAAACGCATGGTTGACGACGACATGAAAAATATAGTGAATACGAAAGTTGATTTCTTCTGATTTAAGATTTTTCCTATAAAGTATGTAAATAAACGACGGTTTTTAATAATACCGACGTTATAATTAAAATATAACAACGGTAAGATATTACCGACGTTTTAATTTAACTACCACGTCAGTATTTTCTTAAAAATGTCGTTTTAATTTCACTACCACGTCGTTTGGGTTTTATTTAAGAAGGTTTTAATTTTTTCTGCTCAATTTTTTGTTATACGACGTTTTACTCTTACCGACGTTACAATGTTACACAACGACGGTAAGTTTTTACCGCCGTTTTAAACAAAATATCACGTCTTTTTTTAAAAAAACTCCGTCGTTTTGACTGATTTACCACGACGGTTACTATTTGTATTTAAATTTTTTGTTTTGTCATTAACACCCTTTGTTTTCTTGTAACAAGTCAATTAAAATGTTTAACATTCATATAAATAAAAATTCACGTAAACAGCAGGCCATTTGGAAAAATCTACACGGCACTCCTGAACAACCAACAAGTGTAGAGTGTGGCTATTACGTGATGCGATTCATGAGAGATATAATTCATGATCCAGACCTAAATTTCGAGAAGAAGATAAAACGCAACATTTTAGATATACTTTTGTTTAAAACCGTCGTTTGTATCTTTATAACATGTCGATTTTTTGGTTTATTTTGCAGTTTGAGAAGAAAAAAGATAAAGTTCAGTATAAACTAGAGGATATTGATGAAGTTAGGCATGAATGGGCAGAATTTGTGAACAAATTATTACTGAAGGATAATTGATGTAGATAAATATTTATGAACAATGTTTAGGTTTATTTTAGTTTATTTAAAATGTACATAAATATTTTGTTGTAATCAAGCGAACAAACATCAAAAAAATTAAATTTTGTTTTAAAACTTGTTTAGTTCCCAAACGCCGACGTCTGAAGCTAATTTACACGTCTCATACGTGTAAACAATGGTCGTCTTGCAGTAACTGGAAATATAACATTGACGGCAATTCTTAAAAACGACATGTAATAGTGATAACAACGACGGTTTATAATTAATTCATCCTGTATAAATGAATTTTGTACTTATATACTACGTCGGTTCTTATAACCTTATCGACATCATAATTATATACAAAGGCGGATATTTAAGAATATTCGCCTTTGTATATATAAACAACGTCGGTTATATACACTAAAATGTAGTGTAATAGACATAACAACGACGGTTTATAATTAATTCATCCTGTATAAATGAATTTTGTACTTATATACTACGTTGGTTCGTATAACCTTATCGACGTCGTAAGAATATACAAAGGTGGATACTCTTAAATATCCGCCTTTGTATATTTAAACAACGTCGGTTCTATACACTAAAATGACGTGTAATAGACATAACAACGACGGTTTATAATTAATTCATCATGTATAAATGAATTTTGTACTTATATACTACGTCGGTTCGTATAACCTTTTCGACGTCGTAATAATATACAAAGGCGGATACTCTTAAATATCCGCCTTTTTATATTTAAACAACGTCGGTTATAAAAAGACGTCGTTTTATATTAGTTTCAACGTCAGTTTGTGATTTTAAGGTCGTGGTAAAGGGATACAACGTCGGATAAGTCATTTTTCATTTAATTTTAAATGACTTTTATATTTTATTTAATTCCATATTAAATTCAAAACTAAATCCAAAAATTAAACTGAAAACTACCAAGCATTGGAATATTGTCTCTATCCTAAACCCTAAACCCTCTCTATCCTAAATCTTTAAAAAATATAATTTTGGAAATATTTTTTTATTGTATTTAATTACTAATATTAATAATATATTCAAAACAAAATCCGAAAAATATACCGGCAAATTCTATGCACTGATTGAGACAATATCTTGCCCGTTAAGGCCTGAAAAATGTAATATTAGTTTTCAAAGTTCGAATGATAACAAAATTCAAACAAATTTAGAGACAAAGCATGGTACTCCTTATACTTTACATAACATAACCCTAAAGTTTATGTGATCCATTGGTGCCCATAAATTCAAAATTATGAAATCCATATTTTAGCCTACTATTGTAGAAGGCATTGTTGTAAGGAGTCCATAGCAATTTTCGGTTCATTTTTCTCGTACTTGTGTATTTTTTTAAAATTATTGTAAAATTTAGGGTTTAGGGTTTAGGGTTTAGGGTTTTTTGAAACGACGCCAGTTTTCTCCCGCTGTTTTTGGTCAACTACATAAACGAAGACTAATTGTATTCGGTTTACGACGTCGGTTGTTAAATAGCGACGTCCTTTATGTTTCCAACGTCGGTCAATAAGTGTTAACTGCCGTTGTAAGTAAGAATTAGACGTCCATGTAAGTGTTGACCGTCGTCGTTGAAAAACGCGGTACTTTAAAATTTTTGACCGCGACCTAAAATTTTCAGAATTTCCCTTTAACCCTCAAATAGTTCATTCTCTCTCTTCAACATAAATTTGTCTGAAAGTTTTCGTTCTCCCAGCTCTCTCTCAATATCCATGTAAGTACAACTCTAGTCCCTTTAACCCTAATTCTCTCAGCTCTTTCTCAAGCTTTTGTTATATTCTCTCAGCTCTCTCTCAAAGCATTGGGTACGTAGATTCTCCAAGATCTCTCTCAAAGCATTGGGTACGTAGATTCTCCAAGCTCTCTCTCAAGCAGTTGTTATATTCCCGCAGCTCTCTCTCAATATCCATGTAAGTACAACCCTAATCTCTTCTTAAATCCATAAATGTTTTCGTTGGTAGCTATATTAGGGTTCTTTTATGTTTTGGTGTTTGCATTCTTGTAATAATTGCTCTCTGTTTGGGTTCTTTTATGTTTGTTTGGCCATGGGTTCTTGGAAAAGGAATGGGGATGGGAGATTTAAGCTGTTTCTTTTTTAACTACGACGACGGTTGAAGGATCAAACCGTCGTCCAAATGTTTATTATACGTCGGTTGTTCATTTACTCCCGTCGTCTGAGTTTTAAGCCGCAACCGGTAGCCTAAAGACGACTGTTTCTCCATTAAACGTCGTCTTTAGGCTACCATAACACCGTTCAAATTTCTGGGTTTGGGTGTCTTAATGACGACGGTGACTATAGATGCCGTCGTCTGAATGAATATTAAACGACGATTATTTTTTTAAACCGTCGTCTTGTCCATGTTTTATATTTAATTTTCATTTTGTTCTCTGCTATTTGAATGAGGTAGTGTTTCATTGCTGGTCTTTCCACTTTAATATATATATATATATATATATATATATATATATATATTTATATGAATTTGATAGAGTGTGAGATGGATAAGTCATGGATGTGGGAATATTCGATTGTTTGGGGTTGGAATTATAAGGGAACACTTATACTTTAATGGAATTGACCAAAGCTATAAGATTTGGTGATGGCACGGAGAACCTTGGGAATGGACTACCAATGCTAGTAGAAATGTGGAAGAAGATGAGCGAAGTAGGTTCAGTTATGTTTCTGAAGAATTAGGGATGGATTATAATGATTTTGCCAATATTGGATCTGATCCTTATGAGTTTGCCAACGTGATTGGGGATGGCGATCAACCCTTGTTCCCTGGTTGCAGTAAGTACACGAAGTTGTCGGCTTTGGTGAAGTTATATAATTTGAAAGCAAAACATGGGATGAGTGATGTTTGCTTTACAGAATTATTGATACTTCAAGGAGAATTTCTTCCAGAAGGAAATACACTACCTTCCTCTATGTACGAGGCAAAAAAGACTTTGTCTGCTTTAGGGATGAGTTATGAGAAAATCCACGCATGTCCCAATGACTGCATTTTGTATCGGAAGGAGTATGAGAATGCAACTAATTGTCCTACTTGTGGTATCTCAAGGTGGAAGGAAACCAAGGATGGGTTCTTGAAAGAGGGTGTGGCAGCGAAGGTGGTGTGGTATTTTCCTCCAATTCCAAGGTTTAAAAGGATGTTTCAATCACATAAGACAGCTAAGAGTTTGACTTGGCATGCTGCAAGAAAATCAGTTGACGGTTATATGTCTCATCCAGCTGATTCCCCGTCTTGGAAACTTGTTGTTGAAAAATGGCCCGACTTTGGTAATGAGCCAAGAAACTTGAGATTGGCTCTCTCATCTGATGGATTCAATCCCCACAGTTCTTTAAGTAGCAGATACAGTTGTTGGCCAGTTATGTTAGTTACATATAATCTCCTACCATGGCTATGCATGAAGCGGAAGTTCATGATGTTGACTATACTGATTTCCGGTCCTAAACAGCCCGGAAATGATATAGACGTCTACTTAGAGCCTTTGATTGATGATTTGAAATCTCTGTGGGATGGGATTAGAGGAGTGTATGATGCCCACATAGGAGAATACTTTACACTCAGAGCTGCATTATTGTGGACAATTAATGATTTTCCCGCTTATGGAAACTTATCTGGTTGTGTTGTTAAAGGATATAAAGCTTGTCCAATATGCGGCGATGATACACCTAGTATTGGAATATGGTTGAAGATATTAATTACATATGGGGCTCAAAAAATGGGGGAAGTGTTGGTGAGAATGATGGTGACAGAGTTTGTTGGAAGAAGAAATCAAAATTCTTTGATCTCGAGTATTGGAAATACCTCCCTGTGAGGCATGCCCTAGATGTTATGCACATTGAGAAGAATGTTTGCGATAGTATCATTGGTACATTGCTAGAGATCCCTGAAAAAAATAAAGATGGGATTGCTGCTCGGTTAGACTTATTGAACATGGGGGTAAAAATTGATTTGCAACCCGAGTATGGAGAAAGACGTACTCGCTTGCCTCCAGGGCCTTGGAATTTGTCAAGAGCAGAGAAGAGAGCGGTTTGCAATTCTTTTTATGGTATGAAGGTTCCTGAAGGTTATTCTTCAAATATAAAAAATCTTGTATCTTTAAAAGATTCAAGACTTCTTGGCCTTAAATCTCATGATTGTCATACCTTGATGCAACAATTGCTCCCTGTGGCAATTCGTTCTGTTTTGGAGAAGCCTGCAAGGTATGCAATAACTCGATTGTGCTTCTTCTTCAATGCTATATGTGCAAAGACGGTAGATATTTCCAAGCTAGATAAGTTGGAAGAAGATGTAGTAGTTACTTTGTGTTTGCTTGAGAAGTACTTTCCCCCTTCATTCTTTGATATCATGGTTCATCTAGTAGTACATCTTGTCAGAGAAGTTCGTCTATGTGGGCCAGTATATTTTAGATGGATGTATCTGTTTGAAAGATATATGAAAGTGCTGAAGGGGTATGTTCAGAATCGTACTCGTCCCGAAGGTTGCATTGCTGAGCGGTATATAGCTGAAGAAGCTGTAGAGTTTTGTACCGAGCATTTATCTGATGTTAGTACAGTTGGAGTGCCTTCAAGCCAGAATATGGGAGTTTCAAAGCCATTATCAGGTTGCACAGTGAGCTTAGTTGATATGGACTTGTTGAACCAGACACATCTATATGTCTTGGAGAATACGGAGGAAGTCATACCTTATATCGAGTACATATGAGTTTAATTTTTCATATGTAGCCATTTTAAATATTATTACTCCTTATGTTTATCTTATATACAAGGGACCGTAATGCGTGTTTTTTTCGTGTCAATTGTAGGGAACATATGATACACATCAAGACCACTTATCCGAAATTTAGAAAGAGAACAAAGTGGCTACATGATAAGCACAATAGCACTTTCATTCAATGGCTACGCTTTAAGGTATATATGTTATTGAATGACATATTGAACTTATTTTACTTTTCTTTCTTTCTATATATATGTTAGATTGAATTAAGATATATGTTTAATTTGCAGGTTCAAAGTGAATTTAATGGGGAAGACTATAATGGCATATCAGAAAATTTGAGGTGGTTAGCAGCTGGTCCAAGCATGGCAGTGCCATCATATAGGAGCTATGTTATTAATGGTGTCAAATTTAACACCAAGGCACAAGATGATGTGCGAACTGTCCAAAATAGTGGAGTTTATTTACTTGCACATACTATGCAAGTTGCTAGTGCCAAGGATAAAAACCCTATTGTCTCCAATATGGGTTTTTATGGGGTTATTCAAGAAATTTGGGATCTTGACTACCAAAAGTTTAGAATCCCAGTCTTGAGGTGTGATTGGATAGATAACACTTAGGGCCTTGTAGTCGACGAACTTGGATTTACCCTTGTAGATCTGAGTAAAATTGGACATAGGAATGACCAATTTGTTATGGCTTCTCAAGTCAGACAAGTATTTTATGTTGACGACCCAATGCATCGTGGTTGGTCGGTAGTGTTATCAATGCCTAATAGAGAATATAATGATGTTATTGGTGATGATGTGCTAGGTGATATTAGAATTGAGTGTGAGCCATTTTCTAGAGGGATACCAAATGTTGACACATTTGATGACCTAGTGGGTGAGTTTGGGAGTGAGAATATTAGAGATGGGTGTGAAGATATATGGATTGATTGATTGTTGTAATGTATGACATTAGTTATGCAGTTAATTGTATGACATTAATTCATAGCTCTGTATATCATTTTAATTCCTATCACATTTTCATTCTGCAGGCTTTGGGCACGACAAATCAAAAATTAAAACTAATGGGTTAAAGCTGAAAATACGACGGTCAAGTTACAAAAAGCGCAAAAAGAGACGTCTACAAAACAACCAACGTTGGGTTTTCACAACCGACGTGGAATGATAACGCAAAAATGAAATAAAAACTGCCATTTGAAAAAGAAAACACGTCGGTTAATTAAAATTCATTTCAAAACGGTTAATAAATATTTCAAACAACGACGGTAAATAAAATAATCAACGACGAACAATAAAGTATAACACGACGGCAGAGTTCAAACCGACGTATTTACGGATATAATCAATTGATGATTAATGTCGTAAAAACATTATTGCACGTCAGTTATAATTAAACAATTGACGTCTCCGAGAATACACACGTCAAAAAAGGTTATAAAAGAGACTTAACAAAGACTAGCCACGTCATGGAATAAATAAATAACCGACGTAGTAAGGACATAACAACGTCGAATAATAGAATTCTTGGGACATAGTAAAGTATAACCACGACGTACATTTTATAATAACCGACGTCAAATCCATAACTCAAGGCGTTTCGTTACTTATTAACGACGGTTAAGCTAAAAGCAATGACGTCTCAGAGATTACACACGTCTAAGTGGCTCACAAAAGAGACTTTTAAAATGCCAACCACGTCAAAGTCTACAACCACCGACGTTGTAAAGTACTAACAACGTCCTAAAATGTGACTCCTACGCCGTAGTAAATGGATTAAACATGACAGGTATTTTAATTAACCGACGTGTAATGTTAAATCCCCGTCGTTTTTTTTTGTGTTCAAGCCATCAAAATAATTTTCAACGTCTGTGGTGACCTAAAGGGTCGTGGTTATTATTGTTTTTACGTCAGTTATAGTAAATATATGCCATGTTATATGTTTTAGACGTCAGTTTTTTTATTTATTGAACGTAGTATTTATTAACCACGACGGTTTCTAAGTTTTACACGTCCGTGTTGTTTGATTTAGAGACGTTGATAAAAGTATGTACACCGGTTTTGTAGTTGTTTTTTACATTTAACATTATTTAAACGTCTGTGTTTTACTAAAACCATCGTCTATTATAGTCGAAAGTTCTATTTTTATGCTTTTATGTATCAAATCGACGTCGGTTTTAGTTTTCTTATGACGTGTAATATGTTAACCACGTCGTTTTTTTTGTGTTCAAGCCGTCAAAATAATTTTCAACGTCTGTGGTGACCTAAAGGGTCGTGGTTATTATTGTTTTTACGTCAGTTCAAGTAAATATATGCCATGTTATATGTTTTAGACGTCAGTTTTTTTATTTAGTGAGCGTAGTATTTATTAACCACGACGGTTTCTAAGTTTTACATGTCGGTTTTGTTTGATTTAGAGACGTTGATAAACATATTTACGTCGGTTTTGTAGTTGTTTTTGACATTTAACATTATTTAAACGTCTGTGTTTTACTAAAACCGTCGTCTATTATAGTCGAAAGTTCTCTTTTTATGCTTTTATGTATGAAATCTACGTCGGTTTTAGGTTGTTTAATGACGTGTAATATATTAACCACGTCTGTTATTTGCCGTCGTTATTTCATGTGTTAAAAGACGGCGGTCGATTTCTCGTCGGTTGTAAAACATGATACACGACGGTGTATTCCCGTCGTCTATTTCGTTTTTTGTAGTAGTGTAGGTTGAGGATTGATTTGATTCCTATGACAATTCTCAATTAAAGGAGGAGTTACCTAATTAAATTAGGTATTGATTTGATTGATTACCACAATTAGGGATTTGATTTATATCCCTAATAAATCAAATCCTTAATTAGTCAAATCTCGCCAAATTGGGGAGGAATAATTTCCTTCCATCTACGGAATCATTCATCTGAAATCCTAGCTCCCGAGACCTCTATAAAAGGATGACCACACACAAGGGTTGAGGTACGTCTAAAATTACTACCAAATCTCTGCATAAATTTATTTCTCACAAACCCTAGCCGCCACTCTCTCTCTCCCTTTACACAAGGCTTCGGCCACCACTCACGGCTCCGGCCACTCGGTTTTCACCACACATACATATTCCCGTACCCTATTTTAGCTATCGTTTCTCTATAGATCGATTGAACTGACTTAGGCATCGGAGGGCCTTTGGCCAACACCCCCCGGGTGTGGTCCTCTTATTGCTATTCATTTTGCAGGGAGAAAGAGAAGCGGAGAAGACGAAGGAATCTGTCAACCGAATATTCCCTTGGGAGGAAATTTGCTCCCACAAGTTGGTGCTTTCATTGAGAGCACGAGATATACTCAAAGCGTGCTCCAAACTTATTTTCCAATCCACCGAAGCCTTCCAAACAACCATGGTTGGAAGCATGAAGACGAGGGGCAAAACCGCAGCGGCTCAAAGCCACTCCACCCATGATCCCGCGATCGACATAGTGGCGCCACCACCTCTCACCGCCATGACCACCGCGCTGGCCACCGCAGTCGCTCAAGGCCCCTTAGCCGGATCTAGCCACCCTCGTGGCTCCATCGCCGAGCATGGTGGAACCTCCCATCAAGGTGGGCTCGTTACCACCGCCGACCTAGGCCCAATCTTGGAGCAACTTCAAGCGTTCCCTCCGTTGCCTCCACGCTCGACGCACACTCCCGCGTACACCTCCCATGAAACCCTAGCCCATATGCAGTTGGGCTCCACACACTTCTCTCCTCCCGATCCACGAAGTCAAGCAGACCTTAATCAGAGAGTTGACAACTAGCTCAGAAAGTTAACCAGCTCCTCAACCATATAAACTTAGCTCAAAACCTTGGCCTTGGACCACTGGGCGAAGAGAGAAGGATGGACGACTGCGCCAACAGGCAGATCGACGGGTGCCGAGTAGGTCGAGCAGGAATGAGCAGACAAGGAGATGGACAACAATGTGATCAGCTCGCCAACATGTCACAATCATCCGTAAGCCATACTCAGAGCAACGTGCGAGGAAGGCAGGGCCCACGACTTGACGTCCGCGCCCGCCTGGGCCCGCAGAGGATTGTTCTTCAAAGGCTAGGCTCCGCTGACAACCTTCACAGTGAGGATGGTGAGGAAAGGCGCTCCGCTGCTCACTCTCGAAGAACCGATTCTCGTCGACAAGCTACGGAGGATCACTCGGAAGCGCAGTCCACCAACACGCCGCCTAGGCAACGCAGCCGAGAAGCTCGAACCTTGCGAATCAACGAGGAGGTCAGTCAGCGTCCCCCAAATCGCGAGGGTCGCCAACGTGTCCAACCAGCAATGCATGCATAAGACGTCAAGAAGCTTGTGAATGACCAACTTCGAGACTTGAAGGCCGGCGGGAACTTCGAAGATGCCTTACCCAAGGAGATGGACCAAGCGAACTCCACGCCTTTCACTGTCGAAATTGAGCAGGCGGCTCCCCCGAAGCTGTTCTCGACGCCTTCGTTTACGCCCTTCAAGGGAGACTCCGATCCCGAGAGCCGCTTAAAACACTTCAAAAGTGTCATGATCCTCCACAAGGCCGACGACGCGTTGATGTGCAAGGTGTTTGTGATGACCTTGCGGGGAGCAGCTCAGGACTGGTTTCATACCCTACCATCCGGGCCAATCAGCAACTTCAAGGAGCTGGCATACGTCTTCGCCAAAGAATACACGTCTTACTGGACAATCAAGAAGAACCCCGACCACCTGTTCAACCTACGCAAGAAGTCCGACGAATCCCTTCTAGACTACATCAAGAGATTCAAAGCAGAAAAGGCCAACATCATAGGATGTGACGACCGAGTGTGAGCTGTATCGCGAGTTGACCATCTCTCCCTGCCAAACACTGGAAGAAGTCTTCGCGACAGCAGAGCGCTACGCACTTTGGGACGATGACCGGATCGCCGCAAAGAAGGCTGCCAAGCAAGCCGATCAACTGATTGAGCAAGCAAGCCAAAGGAACGGCAGGATAAATGACAAGGATGGAGGCAAGCACGGATTACAGCCTCAGGGAGGTGCCCCAACAGCCGAGAGCTATACCGAGTTCACTATCTCGATACACCAGATCCTGGCCCAAGTAAAGAACATGCCTTGGTTGAAGAAACCATCGCCTTTGAAGGGAAACCTAGCCAAGAAGGACACCAGTAGATACTGCAAATTCCATGAAGGGCACAGTCATTACACAAAGGACTGCTTCGCCTGGAAAAAGCACCTCGAAGAGCTGGTCGGAGACGGCCATTGCACGGAATTCATTGCAAGGGGAGCTATCTAGCAAATCAAGGATCATGACGCAGTTGCCAATGAGCCTCCACGAAAAAAGTCATACAGATCAGTACGATCCTAGCTGACTCTAAGAGCCCGAGCTGACCGCCGGGGAGCAGCAGAGAAAGATCAAGCAAGCGAATTTTCTCCGGAGGTACTATCCACGAAGCTCCTCACCTATCAGCTCGGCTCCAAGCAGGCGGCCAAGCCTCCCTCACCTCCATTGAAGACAAGTTACTTTTGATGTTACCCCTGCAACTCATCTCTTTTGTTCAATAAAGCAATGTAGTCAAATAGACATCAATACAAGTTTAAACTTTTCTTTCTAATGGAGTGTTCACAAATGCAATCGACACGTCCCCGGACGTAGGCCAAACGGGCCACTTTCATCGACACATCTACGGACGTAGGCCGAACGGGCCACTCTCATCAACACGTCTCCAAGTGTAGGCCGAATGGGCCACACTCATCGACACGTCTCCAGACGTAGGCCGAACGGGCCACTCTCATCGACACGTCTCTGGGCGTAGGCCGAACGTGCCACTCATCGACACGTCTCCGGACGTAGGCCGAACGGGCCACTCTCATCGACACGGCTTTGGACGTAGGCCGAACAGGCCACACTCATCGACACGTCTCCGGAGGTAGGCCAAACGGGCCACTCTCATCGACACGTCTTCGGACATAGGCCAAACGGGCCACTCTCATCGACACGTCTCCGGAAGTAGGCCAAACGAGCCACTCTCATCGACACGTCTCCGGACGTAGGCCAAACGGGCCACACTCATCGACAAGTCTCCGGACGTAGGCCAAACGGGCCACACTCATCGACACATCTCCGGATGTAGGACAAACATGCCACAACCTAAGGAAAAACATCCTACAACATATGCAGAACATGCCCGGAGTCCCTCAAGGGGGACCCTGGCACTTATCAAGTTTCCTAAAGGAAAACATCTTACGGGATGCGCAGAACATGCCCGGAGTCCCTTAAGGGGGACCCTGGCCCTCGCTAATTTCCTAAGCGAAAACATCCTACGGGATATGCAGACCACGCCCGGAGTCCCTTAAGGAGGACCCTGGCAATCATAAATCTCCAAAAGAAGATGCGCAATCAAAATACAGGCTGGTTACTCAAGCAGTCCACAAGTCAATATGCCAATTGAAGTTGAAAAAATAACTGAAATTTCCATAGCAAGCTGACCAACTGGCCAAGTTCAACAAAAGGAAGATTGTCGAATAAGACCAATTATTCTAAATAAGAAAGCAGACTACAAGGTGAAAAGAAATAAAGGAGTTTTCATTTACTCTGAGACGCCAGCAGGAGATCCCTGATCTACAGCCTCCTGGGCATCCACTTGATCAACCACGTTCTCAGTAGCTCCACCTGCTTGATCTGCGACGTCTACCACTACCTCATCTGCTGCATCCTCCTCTACTTCATCCTCTTCAGCTACTGCCTCTTCGGCTGCCTGCTCTTCAGCTCCTGCCATGTTCATAGCATTAACCTACTCACTTTGCACATGGAACAAGTCAGAACAGAGCATCTCAATGTCTCCATCTCTAATGCAGACTTGTTATAGGCGCCAAACCTAGCAAGAAGCTTGTCATAACCAAATGAGACGTTAGCATTCTTGCTCTTAAGACGAAAGTAGGCATCTTTTCGACTAACCAAGTCACCAGCAGAAGAGGGGGGCAACAGCAGACGAGTTTCAGATAGTTTCAACAGCTGACGTTGCAGAAGAACCCTTTGCCCGGGCAGATGACTCTCTCATCTTCTTAGCCTCTGCCAACCTCTCCTCTAAAGAAGTCCATGAGGCAGAATCAACTCCACTCTTGACTGCCCGTGTCTCAACAACCGAGCCATGAGCAGACCTCCCGCTTCGATCTCCATCCTTTGACTGATGCAGACGACTTGAACTACGAAGAGGAATATCTGCATCTCTTTGACGCTCGGCAGAACGGGATCGGGCACGAACTACCTCATGAAGGAGATCATGATTTTCAAGCTTGTCAGTAGGAGGCTCGGATGATGATGGAACAGACCCCACTTGAGTCTTCCCAACAGAATTGGACTTTGGCTTCTTCCTCAACAGAGACACATCATTTGCACGCGAAGTCGCAACTCCATTTCTAGAAGACTTGACGTTAGCCTTACTTTGTGTAGATCATCAGAATCTGGACCATTCTGCTTCCATCTCTCAACATCCTGGGCAGGGGGTGTTGGCTTTGCAAATCTCACGGCCTGGTGCTCCGGGTCGAGGGGATATGCGACGACACGTGACGTCCTTCTTTTGGATGCGGTGCGGTTGTGTGCGGGCGTGCCAGCACGGTCTACCGTGCGTCGTGATGATGATGTGGTTTGGATAAAATGGTTGAGAGGTGCGCCTGTTTGAGTTCGATTCCTAATCAAACGATTGTGGCCGAGAGAGGAACTGATCTCGGCCGTCAGGTTCACGGCCTGAGCTACAAGGCCGTTTAATGATGGTGTTTTGGGCGGTGCTCCGGCGCGTTGCTCAGAGAGCGACGGTCGTATGATATATGGGGTGGATGAGAAAGTAACAGAGATGGTGCTCCGGCGCCTTGAAGATCAAGGGTCGTATGATATATTAATGAATGGATTTTCCTTACATTCTATCACTACTCCTAGAAAAGCAAGTAAATGTATTGAAAGTGCATTACAAGAAGATAAATGATAGAAAAATGTAATTTGCTCCGTGGGAGGCTTTTGGTTTGGTGTTTGAACCTTTTGAATCTAGTTTGAGCTTGGTATTTATAGGAGCTCTGGAGGAGTAATCGAGGCTGAAAATCTGCATGGTGGAGCCTGATCAGAGCAAGTGGGTAGTCCAATCGACATTTGGGATCGTGAAGCATGGTGGTGTGACCCCATAAATCCCGGTAAATCTCGGCTACCGCCCTGATCGTGGGTTCTACACCTTTGGCCGTGGGAACGCATTAAATGCTCTGGTCTGGTGGTTGATGACCTGACCCCTCAAGTTGTAAGAATATTTGAGAGAATTTTTGCGCCTAACCACTCTGATTCCCATCACCAAACCCTGACTTCAGTAACTTCCCATCTTCCCTCGTGCATTAAGTGCTTTTTTGCGGCTAGTGGGTTTGCTGCCATAATCAGAGGCATTACTTCATTAAATGAAGTGTGGGACCTTGTCACCCACGTGGCGATCTAAACTCAATCTCTCTGGCCGTGTCTCGTTCGCCCTTCGGCCTCGGCCGTTTCGAGGCCGAGAGGATTCCGCCTTCGTAGCTTTTCTTTTGTCTTTTAGGAAGACAATCAGTTCATGGGCTGGTGCGAGGGCCGAGAGGAAGTCCCTTCGGTCAGTTTATGACCGTGATTTATTAGGCCCAAACAGGGGGCAGACCACCAACTTCCTCCCGATACTTGCCCAGCTGACTAGGCCCGCAACGCATGAGGCCAAGCATGCTTTAGCCCAGACCTGCGACGATAGGCAATAGCTGGTCCACCTGCGCGCACCTGCTTTACCACGACTGCCGCCCACTATCAGCCGTCGCCTGTCACGACGACAACTAGCCGGACTTCCGCCAGCTAGCCTTCGCAGCAAAAAAGAAGAAAAGATGAAGAAAAAGAAATATATGTGCTCGACTTACCTTTGGATGCACGGCAACTCCTCTTTTCGACAAGCAGTACAAATTCTCCAAGATCTCTCTCAAGCTAGAAAGTAGAGAAGTTAACTTTGCGATGTGAAGAAGAGTGAAGAGAAGCCCTACATTTACACAGGTTGGGCATCCTAGGTCAAGAAGGAATCGTAAGCCCATTCCTACTGGGAACCCAACTCCAAAAACAGTCAAAAGCTCACTCCAATTGGGAACCCAATATGCAAAAGGAGTCCAACTCACTGAATGAAGCCTAGTTACAGCTGGACAGCCCAACAGATAATTTACATCTCCTACATGCCACCACGCGCCATGCAGAAGCTGGTGGGCATTTGTGGGAACCGAATTAATTCATAACCCTAGGTCAAATAATTCCTTCCATTTGGGGATTATTTGACCTAATTGGGAATTATTCAATTTAATTGGGGATTACCCAATTAAATAGAATATTACCTAATTCGGTTGAGGATTGATTTGATTCCTACGACAATTCTGAATTAAAGGAGGAGTTACCTAATTAAATTAGGTATTGATTTGATTGATTACCACAATTAGGGATTTGATTTATATCCCTAATAAATCAAATCCCTAATTAGTCAAATCTCGCCAAATTGGGGAGGAATAATTTCCTTCCATCTACGGAATTATTCCTTTGAAACCCTAGCTCCCGAGACCTCTATAAAAGGATGGCCACACACAAGGGTTGAGGTACGTCTAAAATTACTACCAAATCTCTGCAGAAATTATTTCTCACAAACCCTAGCCGCCACTCTCTCTCTCTCCCTTTACACAAGGCTCCGACCACCACTCACGGCTCCGGCCACCCGGTTTTCACCACACATACATATTCCCGTACACTATTTTAGCTATCGTTTCTCTATAGATCGATTGTACTGACTTAGGCATCGGAGGGCCTTTGGCCAACACCCCCCGGGTGTGGTCCTCTTATTGCTATTCATTTTGCAGGGAGAAAGAGAAGCGGAGAAGACGAATGAATCTGTCAACCGAATATTCCCGTGGGAGGAAATTTGCTCCCACAATATATATATAAAAAATTATAAATTTGATTACCTTTTCAGTTTCTCATGTTTGGATGTTCCTCCCCTCTTGATCACCATCAATCTCAAAGACAATTTGAGAGCCTTTTAGTGTGAGATTGATTCTTAGGGTCACAATATGATATGAGAAAAAAAGGATGAGAGAAACTGAAAATAATGGATGGATTGAAGAGAGATGGGGAAAACGGAGAAAAATATGGTGGTGGATTATTAAGAGATGGGTGGATTAAATAGAGTTCTTCCATGGATACACTAACTAAGAGAGGAATTGCCTTTCGCACGTGTTGTTTTTATTTTTGCGTGGGAAAGGAAGAAACCTTCTATGAAGAGGAAACGAAGAAACCTAACTTAATCGCGTGTTGTTTCTATTTTATTTTAATAAATTGGATAATAGTATATATATAATATATATAAAAAATTTGGGCCCTTTAATTGGAGGCCCATGGCCAAGGCCGCTCTCGCCTACCCCCAAGGCCGGCTTTGGTGGTGTGGCTGCCTGCAATGCCTCCCTTGCAGACCGTCTTGCAGCACTAGAGACTAGAATGTTCGCATGAACTGAAACCCACATCCCAACATACATAGCAGCACCTGAATACAAAGCTCCAAAAGAAAGGCACCAAGCAAACTTCTCACCATTCAACATTTCCATGAATCACAATCTTTCCAACCCCACATATTGTCTATTCTTGTCTATATATAAGCAAAATACTATATAAAAAAAACATGTAAAATGAAGGGGGATGCTAATAGTTCAAACTCAAAGCCACTCTAACATATGACTTGCTCATTCATCTCGAACTTTGTCCAATTGCATTTTGGTGTAGGTGTCCTTCTGTTTCATAAGTCTTACATATTGAAATAAACAAGAAAAGAGCATGTAAAATGGTGAGGGCCTGCAGTGCTCCGCTTGGATTTGGCATTTTCAATCCCATATCATGTTGACGTGAGTCTCCTAATTAGTCAAGGAGATTTAGTTCCTTGATTAATTAAGGGATTTACTTTCCTATTCTATATAGTTGACAAATCATTGTATAATTAGGAGATATTATCCTAATTGATTACTGTATCTATTTCCTTGTAGAGCACTCATGTAAACTCTTATATATACCTCCTTATGGAGAAGAATAAAACCTAACCTAAAGTATTCAAACCATATTCATATTTTAGCATGGTATTAGAGCAATCGATCCTAGGTTGTCTCTAAACCCTTATATCAAATTTCTCATAATCAAATCCAAAACCCTAAATCAAATTCCTCATATTTTCCCCAAATCCAAATCCCTCAAATCTAAAGTCCTCAAATCCTCTTATCAAAATCTCTAAACACATACCCTCAAATCTTATACACATACCTCTCAAATTCCAATTCCTACATCAAATTCCTCAAATGAAATTCCTCCAATCAAAATTCCTCACATTCTTATATCACATCTTACTTCCGCTGCGATGTCAGAAACCCCTACGATTTCCCCCTTATTGCAGACTCATAGAAGCATGCGGTCAATCTTGCTGACCCGACTACCCGGACTCGTGCTTCTATCGTCACCACCAAAGGTTCAACTTTTCATACATCCTCTCAAAATTCTCACTTTGCCCTCTACACTTCAAATTGAGTCAATATGCCCCATGTGCTTTATTTTTGTGTCCCTCGTTACCCCCTTCCGTTAGTTTGATCAGTAAAACTTTTAACTTGCTTACGTGGCATGAGTATTTTAGATATTTTAGCTATTAAAAATTTTCAAATTTTAAATTAAATTTTAAAAAACTGTTTATAAAACATTTTAATAATTAGAAAGTTCTTTTAAAAAAAATTAAAGCCCCTAGCACCCGAATAGCCCCCATGAATTTGTAATTTTTCCGATGGAAAAGAGTGGCTTGTAATCAAGATCAATATATATATATATAGTTCCTTTTATTGAGGGGTTTATTTGAGGGACACCCTTTAAGGTCCCCTGTGAAATGTTTTTTCAACGATCCAAACCGTTTATTTTTCAACTCTTCATTCATAGACCATTTTTAAAAAAAAGCATGCAAATTGACTAAAGCTTTAGTCACCCCAGCATTAGTCACCAAATGTCACCAAATAATGGTGACTGTTGCCACTTTTTTGTTGTAGTGATAAGACTGTTTTGAAATTTTTGAAAGAAAATGTATTGTCCAGGTTTGGTACTCCTAGAGCGATCATCAGTGATGGAGGATCACATTTTTGCAACCGACTATTTGAAGCTTCGATGAAAAAATATGGGATAACCCATAAGATTTCCACTCCATACCACCCATAGACAAATGGCCAAGCTAAACTTGCAAACAGGGAAATCAAGCAAATTTTGTAAAAGACGGTGAATCCGACTCGGAAGGATTGGTCATTGAGACTAACTTATGCTTTATGGGCATATCGTACTGCATACAAATCACCTCTTGGTATAAAGTTAAATATTAGTATGTTCGGTACAAAAA
>BPUM01001543.1:0-84197 GCA_020521455.1 Prunus kanzakura
TCTTCTTATTGCCAAGGGCAATTAGAGGACCCATCCAAGAAAAAGTAAGGATACTGAAAATTCCAGCATTTGAATAAGGGGTAACAGGTGTACCCCCTTTGGAATTATTTGACTCGGCATTACCATTACCATTCAAAAGTGGTTCCTCAAGAACGGTATTTCTGCCCTCTTTCTTACCAAAAAACCCCACATATATAAAGAACAAACCCGAGATGACGCAGACAACATCAAAAACTAAAGATTGAACGGGCAAGGAAACGTGTTCCTTGTAAAGAAGAATATCTATCACAAGGGAATAGCAAGAGATAGAAAAGTAGGAACCCCACCAAACTCTCAATAAATTTGGGAACTTTGATTCAGAAGAATTAGAGAACTGGGTATGCAAGTAGACACAAAGAGCACCCCAAGCAAGTGTTCTAATGGCTAAATCAAAAAGGGTCACTAGCTTTTCCTCAGACCAATCATTTCTATGCCAATAGAAGTAGTTCAATAAACAAAAAACAAGACTGAGCCCAGAAACACCAAGACAACAGAGTAAAGTTAGCTTATAATACCAACTTTGAATGCTCCCAAACCTCTGTTTTGGACCCTCTCCTTCACCCACCTTGAATTTCTTCCACACCCAAGAGACGAGCAATACAAATAACAAAACTAGGTGTAATGAGCCAGAAAACCCACGTATGAAAACCGGTTTGAGAAGAAAATCGGTACCTGGATACGTAATGGATGATGAGTAGTGTGAGAAGAAGGCTGAGAGAGTACCGTGCTTTGAAGAATCAAAAAGCTCCATAATTTGTGGAGCTTTTTGTTGGGGGGTCTCTGAAATTCTGGTAATGGGGTTTTCGTTGGAATGGTCTGAGTTTTGTATTGAAATGAAGATTTTTGTATGTTATATAGGGGAGAGAGAGAGAGAGAGAGAAATTAGTTTGTGGACGACTCAGGGAGTGTAGTCAGAGAATGGCGAGTCAAATGTCAATGTGGCATTTTCCTGGAACGTAGGCTAACGTGGTGCCCAAGACTCACATGACGGAGATAGCTATAGATGGCTGCAAAGTGACACAGAAAATTGTTGGTTCCAGCCAGGAAATATGTGAACTGATGATAGAGAGGTATAGACCAATCCATTATAATATCTCTCTTGTACCAATCCATTATAATATCTCTCTTGTAGAGCCCATCATATTGTATTTCATCAATCAAAATCGTCTATTTTTTAGATATTCATTCGAAGATCAGCTCTGTAAAAATTCACTTAAATCGAATATTATTTGACCACTCAATTAAATTATTGAAATTTTAATACTTTTTTGAAGCACCGTGTTCATTAATTTTATAGGCCACAATTAGATGTCTAAATGGTTTCTGATTTGTCTAATTTTTTACAAGAATGATTTATGTATGAAGACTTAAAAAATAAATTATTTGGATCGTTGGAAAAAAAATAATTAGTTTGGTACCCTAAAGAACGTCCCTCAAATTAAATTATTTGAAGGATCCCTCAATAGACGGAGACTATATCTATATATAACATAGAATTAGAGTTTAGAAGTAGGTTCAAAATTCGACCAAAAAAAAAAAGTTGCCAACAAATAACCTAGCTGGAGATATGTATAAGTAGTTATAACAGGTCATGTACTAGTCTATTTAAGCAAAATTATTCTGTATATATTTCTGTTTGAGGAAAATTATTATGTAAAATTGTTATGTATAGTTGACTTTGACTAAAGAGATTGTATATGTGATATTTTTATCTTGGGTGGTGAAATGAGAACTTGAACCCAACTTTGACACACACAACAACAACAACAACAACAAAATATATAAAAAGAAACAGGAAAAAGTATATGTAAATTAGGTTAGTTGATTAGGAAAGTGAGACTCAACCATGATGTGATGTCGTGAATGTGGTTTTGTGTGCACAGCAAGAAAATTGACAGTTTTGGATCTTCTTGTGTTAAATCATATGCTGGACTTACTAAAGTAAAATAACAAAATAAGAAAACTAGAAGCCTGTGTATTATTGGTAGGCAACAGGCCCACATAACACCCTCCCCACTATTGGACAAAACATTCGACAAGAACTTCAAAATTCAAGAACAGTTCACTGTCATCTATTAAATCCCAACACATGTTTTGACTAAAAGTATCTACAGTAGAGAGAGATAGACCAATCCATCATCCCAACACAATGTTTAAAACAAAATTAATATTATTCTGTATATATTTCCTTTTAAGAAAATTATTATGTAAAATATTGTTTGGGCATGGCAGGAATGTAATCACAAAACAATCATTTATATGCGATGCCGAAGTGACTTGGGGAGTTAAGGTTTCGGCATGGCAGGAATGGATAGCCATGGTCGGCACTCGGGACTGTAATTAAAGGGCTGGGTGGCATGTGATCAAAATTAACAAAAAATGTTAAGGTAAGTTTGTTGGTTTTCATTTCTTAAATGATGAATGAGATATTGATCAAATAAGAAAATTGATTGTTTGTATCCTTTGGCATTGATATAATTGATTGTTTGTTTCTTTTTTAGTTTGTCCATTAAATTTGAACTTTAAAATTACAATCAACTTGACGGGGGGAAGCCTTTTTCATTTGTTTTGTATCGTCCTTCCTAGACGAAGGTAAGTATTGGGTGGAGGTATGATTATTCTACAAAGAAAGCAAGGCATGGATTATTCTGCACTAGAAAATTGATCATATATTTTTCATACCTAGAGGGAAGATGAGTCTTGGGTACAGGTTGTGTTACCTTTTGAGTAGGCAATCACCATTATATATTATGTGTTATTAGATGGTTATAGTTCCTACTGTTGCTGGTGTAATTGTTGCACCTTTTATTTTTGGGTCAAAATTGTTGTACCTTAGTAATAGTTTAAACTTATCGACCTATATGATAGGTCGAGTAAATAATTTTAAAAATTATGGACATAAAAATTGCTTAAATGGTCACTAGCTAGATTTATAAACTACAATTGAGAGAACACAATTGATGTCCTGCATCTATTATATCTTAATGAAATTGAACTTATATCTAAGAAGGCCAAATTAGAATTACGATGGTTTGAAGTAAATTACAAAGGAAGCTATTATTAAAACTCAAAAAACTAATCGAGCACTCCGTGAAGTGCAAGTTGGGTGGTGAAAATGGTTTTGCGTGCACAGCAAGAAACTTGACAATTTTGGATCTTCTTGAGTTATCATCATATGTTGGACTTCCTAAAGTAAAATGAGAGAACAAGAAATCTAGAAGCCTGTGTATTATCGGTGGGCAACAAGGCCACATCACACCCTCCCGCTATTCGACAAAACATTCGACAAGAACTTCCAAAATGCAAAAAGAGTTCACTGTCCTCTTTTAAATCCCAACACATGTTTTGACTAAGTCCGATTCCAAATTCCATGCGCCTGCCTGATATTTTGGACTTTGATGCTTTTCGAATGTTCATTATGTTATGGCTCTCTGACCACAAGATGTATATCTTGGTTGCCAAGCCATGCCAACCTGATACGATATCTTTGGAAGTTGGAATGTCATTTAATGGCAGACACCAACTTTCAACATATGGTGACTTATTTTATATATTCTAAATTCGTAATAATGCCAATTTTCCTTTTTCTTTGTCATCAGGCATGTAAGTAGTTACTTTCATTCAACATATTTTTTTTGAGAAAGAAGAGGAAATCATGTGGACAAAAAAAGACAAAAAAAAGGAGGTGCTAGCAAATCACTAACACTATACTTAAATAATAGAGTGATTAGTTTGTAGACACTAGACTTAAAAACTTTAGGAAGAAATACCTCAAATAGTAGTTTGAAATTGCTTTTGCTCTTACCCAAATGATAATTCATTTCTAGGAGAGAAATTCTCATATGTGACGGGGATAGCACTCTTTATTATCTCCAGTCAATAACGCAATGACACGTAGTGACAGGATCCGACCCAAATTTCACTTTGGAATCTGCACCGAACTCTGTGTGTGTCCGACACCTGGCAGGTACCAAATACACTTGACAAAATTGTCATTTTAATAAAAACAAAATTAACTTCAAGTTTGACTTCTGCCAAAAATTCGGTAGAGTCTCCCCTCATATGGCTCGTTTCCCAAAAATCTACACCTGCATGAAAAGTAATTTATAACCCCAACGTTCAGCATGCACAACAAAAGAGTTCATGCAATCAAATATCAACTAGGGCATTTTCAGACCAACTAATCAGTTTAATTTACAGGAATAGTTCAATTACAAAAGAGATCCTACGTAGTGGAAAGGATGAGTGAAGAGTGGTGACTGCCCTGTAGTGGCGCTCTGGTAAACGACTACTGCCTGGGGGCGCAAAACATTTAAAAGTGTGAGTGGACAAAAATAAAGTTTTGGAAAATAGAATATGAACATACTAACCCCACTGTTAAAACATTTAGAAATTTGATTATATTCCGTTTCTATATTCATACAAGAATTCAAGACATGCATAGTTATATATTTATAATTAATCATGCATCCAATCGAATCATGAAGACATTTTAAAAACATTGTAAATAAATAATTTCCTCCACCTAGGTGTACCCATAACAAATCCGTCAATTCCATAATTTTTATATTTAATTCCCACAGTACTGTCAATTCCTAGTGTCACGTAATGTGAAACATCCTCGCAGACCTCAGTAACACAAAGTCGACTCGAGCCATATTCCTTGCAAGACTCAGGAGACTCTTGGTCAACCTGAGCGGCATCCTCACTCCTCATGGTCCAGATATCCCTAAGACTCGTGGGGCAAATGTCAAATGCGCTGACTTACTGAAGGCAATTACAATGTCCGTGGACATCGTTATATCCGAAGGCAACAAGTTATTCAAAGGCAACATTTAATCTGAAGGCAACCTTCTAAGCATAAACAGAATTTAATAAAAATATTTGAATTCAAATAGTTACGCCTGGAAAGTAAAAGTCATAACAATTCTTTAGTTTAACTTAACCATGAAAAATCCTTCGAAATCATTTTCAAACTAAATTCGAACATGCATAAAATTATATTTTAGAAAAGTGTGAATCATGCATTATCCATTTCCATAAGCTAAACCATTTATGATCATAGTTCAATAATTTCTAAAAATTAGTTAGAAAACAAATGTCCACTCACTGGGCGCGTCTGAGCTAGCTTGACCCTTTGAGGGTCCCTCATGCGGGTCTGACGGTGCCCAAGTACCTATTTAAGCCATTAAAATATTTAATTAATAAAAATTACTCAATATAATTATTTAACCCAAAACCCTGACCACGACTTTTAGAAGTGCGTGCACAAAATTTAGAAAGGTCCCTAGGCCTATTTTCAACCTTTCTATCGATTAGAACGGTTCGGAAAAACCTGAGACTCGATAAGTGATAAATTCTTAAAAAGGTTGTCTCGAGACCCCGTGGGGTCCACGACCTCCAAACACCAATCCGAGAATTCCTATAGGTTCAACACCTTTTACTAACCTTACCCTGCAAATCCGATCCAAATCAAACGGTTGGATCACTCACGATCGTACGATCGGATGGTTATCGTAAAACGCAAAACTTTAACGATTGAATCGGAACATTCGGGGTTCCGATTCATGATCCAACACAATTCTAGAAGTACCTAGATCAACATATATTAAATTGAAGACAATCCAACGGTTCAAACATATCGAACCCGGATAACGCCTAATAGGTGATATCTGTTCGATAGTCAAACAATATCCAAATCGAAATCTGAACACACCTACGCGCTCGTGGCAACCAGGAGATCGCATTGGAGCATAATGCACCTCCGCTAGAGTGCCCACTCGCCACACGCGCGGGCAGCGCGTGGGTGTCCTGAGTGATACTGGCGGCTGGAAAACTTCAAAACCGAGGGCCACTCTTCCGCCTATAGCTACTACTTGACGAGTGAAACACTTTATTCAACTACGAAAACGTCCAATTCGGATAGCAAGTGGCCGGAAATTCAAATTGAAAACCGCCCAAACTTTGGGTTACAGATCACATTACCTAGGCTAGAAATCGATCAAATCCTACCCAACCATTAGCTAGAGCTTGAAGAGTAGATGAGAATCCATACCTCATTCGTCGGAAATGATGGCGAGAGGAGGGAGATCATACGGTGGAAAAATCGAGCGAAAATCCGGTCGTTTTCTTCGATTTTCTAGTGGATCCCATGGCTGTTGGCATC
The DNA here is from genome assembly GCA_020521455.1 of Prunus kanzakura. Lineage (NCBI taxonomy): Eukaryota > Viridiplantae > Streptophyta > Magnoliopsida > Rosales > Rosaceae > Prunus > Prunus kanzakura. Next base: position 6,206 of record BPUM01001543.1, read on the forward strand.
CAATATGCAGCAGGTTGAGGTGCTGGGGTGGTGGCGGTCCAGATGGTACTGGTCCTGTGGCCGGTGGATGCTAGAGGCGACAGCCACAATTTATAGTTGGGGGAGGGGGGGTTTCGCTTGAGAGAGAGAGAGAGAGAGATTAGGTGTTTTTGATCATATTTTTTTCGTTACAACTCCGATTTGAGCCCACTACATGTCTACGGACTCATCTCGATATGCTCTACGCAACAGTCCAATTGAAATTTCTAAATTCCCTCCCGATAAAAAAAGTCAACTTTTATACTACTAAAATATTATATGGGCAAAATAGTCTTTTACCATAATAAATTAATAATTAAAATTTTAATTAGGATTGGGTTATTACAATATACCCCCCGTATAAAATTTCATCCTGAAAATTTCCGTACCTGTCACTCGAAGAGATAAGGGTACTGGGCCCGCATTTGCTCCTCAGGTTCCCATGTGGCCTCTTCCACTGCATGGCTTCTCCACAAGACTTTCACAAGTGGGATCTCTCTAGAATGTAGCACCTGCGTCTTCCAATCCAAGATTCGAACAGGTTGCTCCACATAACTCAAAGCATCCTTCAATTCTATTAGTTGCTCCTCCAGAACATGGGAAGGATCATAAATATACTTTCGAAGCATGGGGACGTGAAATACATCATTTAACCTGGAAAGGTCTGAACGCAAAGCAAGTCTGTAGGCTATTGGGCCCACACGTTCCAAAATCTCATATGGCCCAATGTAACGAGGGCTGAACTTCCCCCGTTTCCCAAATCTTACCACCTCTTTCCAAGGTGATAACTTTAAGAATACCCAATCACCAACTTCAAATTGAAGATCTTTTCTTCTATTGTCGGTATAACTCTTTTGTCGATCCTGGGCTGTCTTGAGTCTTTCTCTGATCAAGTTAACCTGTTTCTTTGTCCCTTCAATGTCTTCAGATACCTCCAATCTTTGCTTACCTACATTATCTTCCATACAAGGCATCATATGGTAACATTCCAATACTTGCATGGTAACTATTATTATATGCAAACTCCATGAGCGGTTGTTTATCATCTCAGTCTCCCCGAAATTGTAATGCACAAGCTCTTAGCATATCTTCCAAAGTCTGGATCGTTCTTTCTGACTGTCCATCAATCTAGGGATGGAATGCATAACTAAACCGCAACTGAGTCCCAAAAGCTTCATGTAACTTAGTCCAAAAACGGGATGTAAATTGAGGATCTATGTTTGACACTATTAACACTGGCACCCTATGCAGTCTTACAATTCATCTATGAAAATTTTAGCTAGTTTATTCAAAGTATAGGTCGCTTTCACTGGCAGAAAATAAGAGGACTTGGTGAGTCAATCCACAATTATCCACTCTCGATCATGCTTGCTCCGTGTCCAAGGAAGTTTGAACATGAAGTCCATAGTAATGTGCTCCCACTTCCATTCAGGAATCAGAAGTGGTTGCAGCAATTCTGATGGTTTATATCGCTCTGCCTTGACTTGCTGACAAATTAAGCATTTACTGACATACTCTACTATTTCCTTCTTCATAAAAGGCCACCAGTAATGCTCTCTCAGGGTACGGTACATTTTCATGTTGCCAAGATGCATGGCAAAGGTTGAGCAGTGGGCCTCCTACAGAATTTCCCTTTTTAATGTTTCGTTCCCTGGAACATACAGTCTTGTGCCCACCATTAAGGCTCCATCATTTCTCACTGAATAATCTGTTCTGGTACCATTCTCGACCTCCAATCTCAACGTACAGATCAATGGATCCTGCAACTGTGCTTCAATTATTCGTTACACTAACATTGGTCTTACATAGAAAGTAGCCAACAAGGCTCCTTGATCATCCATACCTAGCCTAATCCTTAATTTTCTCAACTCAACCAACAATGGAAGATATCTCCCTCGGAGATGAGCCACGGATCCAAATGACTTCCTGTTGAGAGCATTCGCTACCACATTAGCTCTCCCGGGATGATGCTCAATAGTGCAATCATAATCCTTTATCAGCTCTAACCACCTCCTTTGTCTCAAGTTCAGTTCCTTCTAGGTGAACAGGTACTTTAAACTTTTATGGTCCGTGAAAATCTGACATGTTTCCCCGTAGAGATAGTGCTGCCAAATTTTTAGAGCGAACACTACAACAGCAAGTTCCAAATCATGAGTAGGATAATTCATCTCATGCTTCTTGAGTTGCCTAGAAGCATAAGCGACTACCCTACCATGCTCCGTCAACACACAAGCTAATCCTTGTCTCGATGCATCACTGTAGATAACAAAGTTCCCATTATCATCCGGAAGTGTCAATACCAAAGCAGTTGTCAACCAGGTTTTGAGTTCATTTCAGCTTTCTTCACACTCATCTGACCATTCAAACTTAACTCCCTTTCTTGTCAAACGAGTGAGAGGTGTCGCTATGGTAGAGAAAACCCTCCACAAAGCGATGATAATACCTGGCTAATCCAAGGAAACTCCGTACCTCAATGACATTAGTTAGTCGTGGCCAATTCACTACTGCCTCCACTTTTTGGGGATCCACATAAATACCTTATGCAGAGATCACGTGCCCCAAGAAACTCACTCTGTCCAACCAAAATATACACTTACTAAACTTGGCATACAACTGCCTTCTCCTTCGAGTTTTCAGCACAATTTCCAAGTGCTTCATATATGCCTTTTGGCTTTTAGAGTACACTAGAATGTCGTCTATGAATACAATCACAAAGCGATCCAAGTAACGTCGGAACACTCTGTTCATGAGATCCATAAACGTAGCTAGTGTAGGAAATTTCAAAACATTTTTCCAAAGTTCATTTGAATATTAAACATGCATTTAATCAAATTAATCGCAGCGGAAGTCTATAGGTGGTTGTTTAAATTCAAAAACAAAACTTCTTCCAAGTATCTTAAGCCATGAACATTGATATGTTTTTCATAAATGAAAATTCAAGAGAAAGGATAAGATCTAATTACCCTTGAAGCAATTATATGAACCAATTTGTGTTTGGTCTTCTCTTGATGATTTCCTCTTTGTTGATCTCCTCTTTGATCTTTGATCTTTGCTCCTTGATCTTTCTCCTCCATGTGAGCCACAAAAGTATATGGCGTCTAAGTCTCCACACCAATGGAACCTTGAGATGAGAAGAAGTATCTTGAGAATACTTGGATGCTAGTGCAAGATTCTCAAGATTGGTTTCAATCTAAACCACTTTGAAAGATGAAAGTGTTTCACTCTTGAAAACTCTCATTTTTCTCTCTTTGATCTCCCAAACCCATTTGGTTGATGTTGGATTGTGTTTGTGTGTTAATGAGCTTATGGAAACAATTCCCAAAATACTTTCTAAATCAAGCTCAAGATTGGTTACAACCTCATGTGACTCAAAAGAACATGATTAAGAACAACTTTCTAAATCAAGCTCAAAATACTTTGGCCTATTCACACGGCGGAGCGATTTCAGGCGACTTCCTCCACCGTAATAATAAGATATTCTGCTCTCCTAGCCTTTTTTTTCCGATTAAATGCACCTTCTTGGCTTTAACAAGACTATGAACATGTATGATCACGAAGGACGTTCGGTAGTCTAGTTGTCGTAGGTAGCAATAGCCATAGGAATCCATAGTTTAATCTTTGCATGGCATTTAGTTTCCCTTTCATTTCTGTTTGTAGATGTCCAATAGCGAGTCCCAGTTTGATAGTGAACCCAACGTGTTTGATGAAGAGTCATCGGACGATCAAAGGGGTATTGGTAGTGAGGCACTGAGCTTTGACAGTGCTGAGAGCGAAGATGCCGAAGTCGAGGTCATTGAGGAGAGGGTCAAGGTTGTGCCCTCGGTCGGCAGAGGAAAAGTTCACCCAACGGACGGGGCAATGTCGTTGGATGTGGTACCATGCGGTGTTGACTACGCCAGCACAAGTCAGTACTGCGAATTCATGATGAGGGATACGCGAGGGCCAGATCAGCACGCAAGTTAAACAGTTTAAAAATCAAATTGGACCATATACTATTTGGTTTGGTTTGGTTTGATTTTGAATTTTTGTAAACCGACATAAACCAAACCGGACTGTCTACTTGTATATTTATTTTTTAATTTTTTAATTTTACACGTGTAGTCCTCTAATTAGAAAATAACTAGATATGAATGTTGAATTGGAGCTATAATAATTTATGGTATGTTGAGTTTTATGATGGTTTGATACCGTAGAAAATGGAAAAGTTGGTGGATTTATTGATTGTGATTGGGTTAATGTTGAAAAAATGTAAAAGAAAAGAGATTTGGACTTAGGCCGAAATCAGCCGAACCAAACTGTCTTACATTGATTTGGTTTCCTTTTGTGATTTTTGTCAAAATCGAACCAAACTAAACCGTTATATTGTAATTAGTTCAGCCGTAATTTTGAGCTGAAACCGATCGAATATGGACCATGCCCACCCTTAAATTTAGCACTCAAATTTTATTAAAATAGTCAATGTAGTGCCTACCATGGGTGGAGCTAGAATTGTAAAATTAGGGAGCCTCAATGTAAACATTATTCATATCCAAAACAACATGTAAATAATTTAGGAATTTGGAAAAGTTGGGGGCCCTTGGCCTTAAATGGCTCCGCCACTACTACCTAATGTTAGTTTTTTTCCTTTCGAATTTCATATATTTTTCAATCTAAAACGTCACATGAAGGGCATGTGGGTTACTGTTTGAACTTAAATAATAATTAATTCATTAAAAACTAAAAATGAAGAAAAAAATGAAGAAAAAAAAACCGAAAAAAATCCCAGCATGTAGCAAATATATTTCAGACTATTTTTGCAGGGGAAAATCCATTGGAGAGAGGTATGTGCAGGCGGGGTAGGAAGGGGAAGGGATGGAGAGCATTTTTGCTCATCACTTTAACCTAAGGTGTATCATTATCACCATTTTCAATACTTAACACGTGTCCATATGCATAACCATGGTTCCGTAAATACAAAGTACAAAGTTAACCATAGTTATGCATACGGACAAGTGTCAAGTATTAAGAAGGGTGGTGAGGATATACCTTGGGTTAAAGTGGTGAGCAAAAATATTTCCGGAAGGGATGCATGTCATGGCGGAGTGTTTTTCCACTTTTTAAAAATATATGTAGTATTTCAATGGTGTTTGAAATTGAAATTGCTTGGTGACCGACTGGCTCTTTAATCTAAATCCTTCTCCTTGAAAAAAAAAAATGGATACTACTTTCCTCCTTTCCCTTGAAAGAGGCATTCCTACTTCCTCCAAATCATAGTTTGACACAAATGCAAAAATAATTCATCAAAAACACAAATGAAAAATCTCTACACACATGTCAAATTGTAATTGACCGAAAAGTAGAAGTTCCTACTACCAAAGAAGGAGGCAAGTATTTTTCCAAAAAAAAAATCAAGCAAAATGAGTTTGTTTTCATTAATATATATATTAGAGCATTTGCAATGGCGTGATTTACGTCCATGAAACAAACATTATGTAATATTAGAGCATTTGCAAAGGTTAGGATCAATGCAATTTTATTGCATGATATTGAACTAAAATAATAATAACTCACTTGCACTGGCGTGATTTAGTTCATTGCAATAAATGCAATTGCCATAGAGGGTGCAATGGGATGAACCCTCTATTGAATTGCAACAGGCTAATCATTGGACCCACATGTCAATAAAAAAATAGAAAAAATACAAGAATTAATTTTTTAAAGCTTAAGGGGGAAGAAAATATCACAATGACTTCATAGGAGTTGACGTTGCATTTTTTGGATTTATTTTAAAATTATTATGAATATTTGAGTTAAATGGAATAAAATATTATTAATAAAATCCACAAACCACGTCGGCGTTAATAAATTAACGACGTTTTAAATTATTATAAACGACTTAATTTTAAAACAAAACGTCGTTTAAATTATAAACCATGGCCATTTTTACACATAAAACGACGTACAAACCATTTTCCACGACCTAAACTCTTAACATCTCGCCGTCTAATGTCAATCAAACAACGTCGTCTATAATTAATAGCGTCGTTTTAACAACCATTTACGTCGCGTTTTTTTAAAATATGACGTTGTTATGTGTGTACAACGTCATTTTAAAGAAACCACGGTTTAGAAATGCACTCTTCGTAAATCATCGACGGAAAACAATAAAACCGTCGTTAAATATGACATCTATACCCTAAACCCTAAACCATAAAATATAAACCCTAAATTATATATATATATATATATATATATATATGTTTAAATAATTATAGAAAAGGATTTATGGTTTTAGGGCCTAATATATATTAACCATAAACCCTAAACCCCAAAAATAAACCTTTATCCCCCTAAACCCTAAACCCTAAACCTTTAAAGTATAAGTAATGTTGTGACTCATGAAAACATTTTTCTTTTTGGTGGTAATTTTAAATTTGTATAACTCAAAATTAATTTTTTTAAGCTTAAGGGGGAAGAAAATATCACAATGACTTCATAGGAGTTGACGTTGCATTTTTTGGATTTATTTTAAAATTATTATGAATATTTGAGTTAAATGGAATAAAATATTATTAATAAAATCCACAAACCACGTCGGCGTTAATAAATTAACGACGTTTTAAATTATTATAAACGACTTAATTTTAAAACAAAACGTCGTTTAAATTATAAACCATGACCATTTTTACACATAAAACGACGTACAAACCATTTTCCACGACCTAAACTCTTAACATTTCGCCGTCTAATGTCAATCAAACAACGTCGTCTATAATTAATAGCGTCGTTTTAACAACCATTTACGTCGCGTTTTTTTTAAAATATGACGTTGTTATGTGTGTACAACGTCATTTTAAAGAAACCACGGTTTAGAAATGCGCTCTTCGTAAATCATCGACGGAAAACAATAAAACCGTCGTTAAATATGACATCTATACCCTAAACCCTAAACCATAAAATATAAACCCTAAATTATATATATATATATATATATATATATATGTTTAAATAATTATAGAAAAGGATTTATGGTTTTAGGGCCTAATATATATTAACCATAAACCCTAAACCCCAAAAATAAACCTTTATCCCCCTAAACCCTAAACCCTAAACCTTTAAAGTATAAGTAATGTTGTGACTCATGAAAACATTTTTCTTTTTGGTGGTAATTTTAAATTTGTATAACTCAAAATTAATTTTTTTAAGCTTAAGGGGGAAGAAAATATCACAATGACTTCATAGGAGTTGACGTTGCATTTTTTGGATTTATTTTAAATTTATTATGAATATTTGAGTTAAATGGAATAAAATATTATTAATAAAATCCACAAACCACGTCGGCGTTAATAAATTAACGACGTTTTAAATTATTATAAACGACTTAATTTTAAAACAAAACGTCGTTTAAATTATAAACCATGGCCATTTTTACACATAAAACGACGTATAAACCATTTTCCACGACCTAAACTCTTAACATCTCGCCGTCTAATGTCAATCAAACAACGTCGTCTATATAATTAATAGCGTCGTTTTAACAACCATTTACATCGCGTTTTTAAAAATATGACGTTGTTATGTGTGTACAACGTCATTTTAAAGAAACCACGGTTTAGAAATGCGCTCTTCGTAAATCATCGACGGAAAACAATAAAACCGTCGTTAAATATGACATCTATACCCTAAACCCTAAACCATAAAATATAAACCCTAAATTATATATATATGTTTAAATAATTATAGAAAAGGATTTATGGTTTTAGGGCCTAATATATATTAACCATAAACCCTAAACCCCAAAAATAAACCTTTATCCCCCTAAACCCTAAACCCTAAACCTTTAAAGTATAAGTGATGTTGTGACTCATGAAAACATTTTTCTTTTTGGTGGTAATTTTAAATTTGTATAACTCAAAATTAATTTTTTAAAGCTTAAGGGGGAAGAAAATATCACAATGACTTCATAGGAGTTGACGTTGCATTTTTTGGATTTATTTTAAATTTATTATGAATATTTGAGTTAAATGGAATAAAATATTATTAATAAAACCCACAAACCACGTCGGCGTTAATAAATTAACGACGTTTTAAATTATTATAAACGACTTAATTTTATAACAAAACGTCGTTTAAATTATAAACCATGGCCATTTTTACACATAAAACGACGTACAAACCATTTTCCACGATTAAAACTCTTACTTCTCGCCGTCTAATATCAAGAAAACAACGTCGTCTATAGAACCAAGAGCGTCGTTTGAACAACCTTTTACGTCGCTTTTAAACAATGTGACGTTGTTATGTGTCTGCAACGTCTTTTTGAAGAAACTATGGTTTTTCACAACATGAAAACCTCAACAACTTTGTTTCAGCATGATCTTGGGTTTTTCACAACATGAAAACCTCAACAAATTTACAGGGACGTTGACGTCAACAAAAACTTGCTAATTCTAACCAATTTTGTACAAAAACTTGTCTAATTCTAACAAAATTTGTACATTTTATAAAAATGTTTAAGTATGCTAAAATTCCTCTACTCCATATGAACACACACAAACTCTGCCCATTCTTTCCTAACTTCGTCAATGGCAGCTTGGGGGTATGGCGCTTGATTCTTTCCTTTGGCAAACTGCAGTCCATAAACAAAGATTAATCTCACCGACGACGCTATTATTCATTTACCGACGTAGGATATATATTCAACGACGGTATTTTTAATTTACCGTCGTTGATAATATAAAAACCGACATAAAAAATAAATCTGAAAATTTTCTTCTTACCGTCCTCTCAAAATCCAGGGAAGTATCCTTTATGATGTCTTTCATAAAGCGCATGACATAATATCCACATTCTACACTGCTTGGTTGCTTTGGAGTGCCGGGCAGAGTTTTCCAAAGAGGTGTTTTACGGCCTACTCTGCCTATGTGTGTATTATACATTTTTAGAGCAGAGTTCACTATGTTTTTCCCGTCCTCATCCACAACACGATTTCCAGGCAGTGGATCCAGAAAATAGACGGTCTCCTTCTTTGCTCTCACAATGATCAAGACCCAATGACGGCTGCACAAAATAAATATAAAGGTTAAATATAGTTTTATATGCAGAGCATCATACAAACAAAATCCTGTTTTTTGTTTGGAGACTAACCTTGGATTGTAAGGCATCAGGAAAATCTGTTCACCATCTGTTTTTTGAAGTCGATTGGCTACGAGACGTGATCTGTCAGTTAATGAACCAGCGTCGGCACTAACTGCAGCAGGGTCGATAAAGCCAACCATATTCACCATATTTGCAGCTTTCAGATGATCAAATAGGCACCTAAATATATGAATTGAAACCATGAGTGTTTTTTTTTTAAACATAAAGGAGAGTGTCAAATGAATATTTGATAAGGACAAACCTCATATATACTGCAACGACAGTAGCCCCAATTTCTTCCATACCAGCAAATTGGGTAATATCTTCATGCAAGATGAAGGTGTTACGATCTATGCCAAACACCTCCTTCTCAATAGTAAAGGACATAGCCTTCTCCTGAGGCTTTAGTGTCGATTCAACATAACTACAAAGGGATTGTAAAGAAGATGGCAACTCCAGCTTTGAATAATATGGTACTTCAGTACTCTGTTTGAACAAATAAAGCAACATAAAGTGACGTGGTAAATAAATAACAACGACGTTTTAAATAACAAACGTCGTCTTAAAATGAGTTACACGACGGTACAAAAAAATACCGTCGTAATGAATACTTTATTACGTCGTTTAAATAAAACCGACGTCTAATTCAAATGCAAAATTCATAATTAATGAATTTAACTTTTCTCTTCTCCAACACTGGATTGCTGTTATAATAAATAAAGATATATATATATATATATATATATATATATATATATATATATATATATATATATAAGAAAGATTGTACAACAATTTAAACATTCAACTAAATAAAAAATGGCGTGGAAATTTTAAACAAACGACGGTTTAAAGAAAATATAGACGTCTGAAAATTGAAAAACAAATTAAAAAGGCAAAGTCATGAGAATTTACCATTTCATCTTTCTTTTCCTCTATATTTTCTACTATCTTTTCTACATCGCCAGATTTCTGTTTTAAGTAATAAAGAAATATATATGACATTGTACAAAAAGTAAAAAATTAAATTAAACCGTCGTGGTACTCAATAACAGACGACGGTATGTAATAATTACAGACGTGTAAAATTCATTAAACGACGTTAAATAAAGAATTACGACGGTAATGAGAATTGAAAAAAAAAATGAAAAAGGCTAAGTTATGAGAATTTACCTGTTCAACTATCTCAAGTATCTTTCCTTCTACTGTCTTTTTTACTTCCCCGGATTTCTGTTTTAAGAAATAAAGAAATATATAAATGACATTGTACAAAAATTAAAAACAAATAAATTCACCGTCGTGGTAAACGTTAACAGAAGGCGGTTTAATACAAGAGCGTCGTGGTATAACTTTAACACGACGGTAAATATAAACAGAGAAACAGAGAATTCAAAGTTCAAAAACGTTACCATTTCTTCCTGCTTTTCCCCATTCTTGGCAGTATCCTCCTCAAATTGAAGGGCTCTAACATCAAGTGCCCATGAGCAGCTTGCTTTGTCCGACATTGGATTTTTAGGACTTTGCCCTTGGATTTGGGACATTGTATTCAGTTTCAGCATGCTTTGATCAAAATTGGGGATGAGTTTGGAAAGCTGACTCAGCAAATTTTCCCTCTCAGCTTCTACCAATTGCTTGGTCCTAGCCTCCATCTTTAAACTCTCTTCCCTTGATCTAGCCTCCATTTTCAAAGTCTCTTCTTGAAGGACAAGTCTTACACTTTCCTTCAATTGATCGGCAAACTTTACCTTCTGTTGTCTAGGTAAATTGAAGTATTGCTTAGGGGAAACCCCAGCCCCTACCCCTCTAACTCTTCCTGGATGCTCGGGACCCAAAGCCATTGTCAAAACATCATTGGTTCCTGACAGAGAAAGAGTGCCTTCAGAGACTTGCTTTTGCAAATCATCCTAACAAAAAGACATAATAAAAAGTCAGAATAAGAAAACAAACGACGGTTATTTATAAAAAATCGACGTAATATAATATTTCGCACGACTCAATAACATAACAATCGACATAATATAGTATTTCAGACGACGCTAACTAAATACCGACGTTATTAATTTATTACACGACGTCAATAATAAACCACCGACATCTTATGATATAATTACAAAAAACAGAGCATGGATTCCAGATTCAGACCTTTAACGACGCGTTTTAAAATATTTCGACGTAGTAAAACTTTTCACACGACGCAAAAATATAACAGCAGACGTAGTAAAATTTTTAAAACAGAGTGAGTAGGCTTACAATTAATTTTGCTTTCTCTGCAGTCTTTGGATCCGGGATGTTACCATGTTTGTCTTCTCTTGCTTTTTTCCATAAGGTAGATCGATCAATATCTACCCCAGGCATGATTTCCTTCAAGTCCTCCTTAAAACCAACATATCCTTTTCGAGACAATCGATGATTGTACTCGAGTTTCTCCCTCCTCTGTGATTGTTCTTCATGCACAGCCCCAAATTTTTCAGACAACCTTGAAGCTACAAAGGCATCCCATTGAGCTTTCTCTATGAATTTGTATGTTTCCGGGGGCTGCCTTAATCTATCCTGCTCCTTGATGAATGGAAGGATATGAAACCTCGTTAGTGTAGACTTGAAATCCTTCCATTTCTTGGCGGCAGAAGATAGCACCATTTGCTTGCCCCCTTTACCAACCACAAAAGCCATGTCAACGGCTTCCCAAATCTGCTCTTTTATATCCTTGGATATTTGAACCCATTTCTTGTCCACAAGTGGGACTCTGGAGCGTGCCAACACACCAATGTAGGACTTCATCTCATTATGTGCACGGCCATATGGTTTCCCTTCTTCATTGTACTCAACAAAAGGCTTGATTTTCTGAATTTTTCTCTGCACAACACGGGGCATTGTGCTCATACCCCGACCTGACTTTGGCTCCTCAGAAATAGTTGCCGTGCTGCCTGGTTCTGTCTCAGAAGATGAAACAAACTTCATCTTCTTCGAGGACTTGGTTTGAGGATTTACAACACTAAGCTCCTTCTTCGAGGATTCATTTTTTTTCAAGCCAGACTCCTTACTTTGGGATTGAGAAACCATGGTTACAGACAAATTAAACCTGCAAGTGAAAATTTATCAGTGAAATTAAGAAAAACCACGACGATTATTTATAAACTACGACGTATTATAATATTTCAAACGACGTAAGAACAAAACAAACGACGTAATAATAAATTTAAACGACGGTAATTAATAACCGACGTGATAAAATATTACGACGACGTAAATAATAAACAACCGACGTCTTATGATATAATCAAAAAACAGAGTATTAAATATTACAACGACGTTAATAATAAAAATCGCCGTGGTATTGAAAATAAAACGACGTAAATATTAATATACCTTCGTCTATACCACAAAAAAAAATTAGGAACAACGTAAAATATTTTCAGCAGAAAAATAATTAAAAAGATTTTCGAAACAAAAACCATTGTTCAGAGAAATCAAACATGCGATGAATATATCCTTAAAAATCAAAAACAAAAAAAGGATTTCATTTTAAAAAACAACGAAGAACACTTTCACACGACGCTAGGGTGACTGGCGAACCGTCGTGGTCTATAAATCTAACCACGTAAATAACAAGCCACCGTCGTCTTATTTAGTTGAAGTAAAAGAACCAGAGTAGTGTTCAAACTTGGAAACTTTTCGTCTTTGTCTGCAAATTTTATCAAACTTGGAAAGAAAAAATGTAAAAAGATTTAAAAAAACGAAAATGATATGCGCATGCAAAACAGGAACAAAAATCCTTCCAGAAATGCTTACCCTTTACTTGCGATGAAAGCTTTCTTCTGGAGTTTGGTGTTTCAGTTCAGAGATGAAGACGAAGAGGAGATGAAGACGAAGAGGAGATAAGCTTGAAAGTTTGAAACAGTTCTTGGAGAATGAAAAATGAGAGAAGCTTGAAAGTTTTTCTCAGGTTTGGAAACAGTGCAAGTATGGGTTAGGAAGGCGAAAAGTTTAAAATAATAAAAAACCGTTTCATAAAAACGACGCTATTAATAGTATGCGCCCTAGTATGACACATTATACGGCGCTATTGTTAACACTGCCCTATAATATTACTTTACACGACGGTATGTTTTAATGAAACGACGTTTTTAAAACGAATTACACGACGAATGTTTTTTCAAAAAAGATGAATCGTCATTTTCCAATTTACCCAACGACCTTATATTCAATAATACCACGTCGTGTTAATTACTCATACCGCAGTGAAAAATTAATTCCACGTCGTTTTAATTACTCATACCGACGTGTAATTTTTTAATTACACAATAAATTAATTTTCCAAAAAATTACAACGTCGTTGTTATATAGCGTCGTTGTTAAATAATTTATACGACCTTATTTGAAATTTAAATGACGTGTATGTTATATATAAACGTCTATAATGTAAAAAAACCGACGTGGTATAAAAGATTTGTTTATAAATAATGGGTTTTCTGTCTTTCTGTCGTCTTCATTTTTCAATTAGGGTTTCAACTTTTTCTCACCTCTCTGGCGGCACATCACCTCTCTGTCTCACCTCGCTTTCATTTTTCAGTGTAGCAAGGGTGGAACCAGCCTTAGAACCTGCATGGGTTTGCAGCCGCACTTCCCCGTTTGAAGGCATACGAGGGCACAACCCACAACAAGTTCTAAGTCTGGTTCCACCCTTGCTACACAGGAGTTTTGAAGAAATAGTTGATTTTGATGAAAATGGGAATCCAGGAGTTTTTTTATCTCCATGGTCTTCTTGCTCGACATGTACCCAGCCGCTCTGTTATCCCTCAAGGCCTGAGCCTTCATGATTCTTTCCATGTTGGCAGTCCAGCACGGTCAGACGGTCAGACACCACAACCTTCTCCACTCTGTCACCCAAAACATCCTTCACAACCTTGCAGAGTCCCTCAAACTTCTCCTTCAACTCTTCCTTCTTCTTTGCCTCGTCTTCACTCTCATCAAGCTTGAGACCTTCCTTGGCGGCTGAGACAAGCTTTTTGCCCTCAAACTCCTTGTGAGAGTAATTGGCACATCATCCACTTCAAAAGCATTGCCTTTGTTCATTCTGGTTCAATTATGATGAGGAACAGAGTTCATTCTGGTAATGATAGACGAATAATCGCATAAAATTTGTACGTCGTTAATTTAACAAACCGTCGTGGTTAGTACAATTATGCGACAGTAGAGTTATGGATACCGTCGTAGTATAGTATAATTAAAAAGTCGATAAATTTATATTTACAGTCGTGTTAACTTAATTTAAATCGTCGATTTTTTTTGTAATTAACCGTCGTAGATTCCTTTGAATTTATGCGTCGCTGACTAAGAAAATTGGGTCGTGTTTATTAATTAATTAACACGGCGTCTTATTTTTATATCGTCGTCTTTACTTTCTACAGCGGTGATTTCATAGATGCAGTCGTTGTTTTTAGGTTCAGATTTTAACTCTGGTCGTCTTTTGCCCTTTTTGTAGTAGTGGCCAAAGATTTACTGAATCACATCTTGAAACATTCTCCTTCTTTATCGAAAGTAGAGATTCCTTATTGTACATTCATATGCCCCTATGATGAATTAAGAGATCCCAACAACACTTAAGACAAATCTTTTACGGCTTGCCTTTAAGAGCTATCAAAGATCAATAACGCATCACAGGACAACCATGATGCCTCAGGTCTAAGGACTAATTTGCATTATTGCAACTATGAGTTCTCGTTTGACATATAGATAAATACTCCATACGAGAACTACGGTTGATCGCGTTCAGTGTACTCATTCACTAATGAGCACCCACATACTTGTATTAGTGTCAACTACACAAATGGTTTGAGACTAACCATCCTCCCAATTGAGCATACATAATATGCGCTAATCTTGACGGTTTATCAATGCCCATTTGATAACCTATGATTAGGAACATTTTGGGATGCTACAGTTAGAGATTAAAGGTCTCATGAATCTAATCTTCTTTAGATTACTTTATCTCTTATTTAGCATACCCTGGACATTTGTTTCTTTACACGATGTAAAAGATAACAAAATAAGTTTGCCCTTTATATATCATATACGAAATGTATTCTGAGGAGATTACATCAAATGTATTAGCTCTTAGGGCACATTTCTAACAGCTGGTGCATTAGTTAGCCCAAAAGGCATCATCAAGAACTCATAATGACCGTATCTTGTCTGGAAAGCAATCTTATGCACATCCTCTTCTCTGATCCATTACTAATGATAACCTGACCTCAAATCGATCTTAGAAAATAATTTAGCACCCTTCAACTGATCAAACAAGTCGTCAATACAAGGCAACGGGTACTGGTTCCGCACTATAACATTGTTCAACTGTCTGTAATCGATGCACAACCTCATGGTACCATCCTTCTTCTTCACGAATAGAACGGGCGCACCCCAAGGAGAGAAACTGGGTCAGATGAAACCCTTGTCCACCAACTCTTTCAATTAAGTTTTCAATTCTCTCAATTCAGCTAGTACCATTCTATACGGTGCCTGCGAAATAGGATTGGTTCCTGGAATGAGTTCAATAGTGAATTCGATCTCCCGTTGAGGAGGTAGTCCAGGAAGATATTCTGGAAACACATCCAGAAATTCCCGTACCACCAAAATATCTTCCAAATGCAATCCATTATCTCTTGTGTTAATTACATGCGCCAAATATCCTGAGCATCCCTTTCTAAGGAACCGTCTCGCCGTCATGGCTGAAATGAGGCAAGATGGAAGAACTCTACGCTCTCCATAGAAGGTCACCTCAGGTCATTCAGGACTACGGAGTACGACCTCCTTACGGAAACAGTCCACTGAGGCATGGTACTTGGCCAACCAATCCATGCCCAATATAACGTCCAAATCCACCATATCCAGGGGAATTAGGTCTTCCTCCAGAAATACGTCTCTTACTAAAACCAAGCTACCCTTGTATACCACACCAACTATAAAGATATCTCCTGTAGGGACATAAATAACAAGCTCATCATGTAGAGCTGTGAGTCTCACATTCCCATTATGGGCAAAACTACGTGCAACAAAAGAATGTGTGGCCCCGAGGTTGATCAAAACACGTGTAGGAATCCCAAAGACTAGTAACATACCTATGATCACATCAGGTGATGCATGTGCCTCTTGCTGAGACATGTTGTATACCCTGCCAGTAGCTTTGGAACGTCCACCGCATCCCCTGCTGACTGCCACCTCTGCTAGCCGTATTGGTTTGGGCCCCACTACTAGACGAGGCCCCTACAAACTCTGATGTACTCTGTACTCTGCTCTGTGTACCAGTCCCCTAGGTTGGCCCAGCGGTAATTTCTATACAATGTAGAAGCATCTGGCACTCCCTTCGAAAATGCCTTGACTGACCACAGTGATTACACCCCATGGCGCCATATTGACAAGGCCCAGTATGGTATCTACCGCATGAAGCACACTAGGAGCGATTCCTCCCACAAAAAACTAGTTGTAGCTGTCTCCCAGAATTTCTGGCTATGCCACCTCCGGAACAGGATCCAGAACTTCCACTCTGATTGGACCCTCCACTAGAATTGACTCCAGCTCGAAAAGCTCCATAGCTATGGCTACTGGATGATCCGAAACTGAAACTACCTCGCTTGGATGACCCCTGATTGGGACCACCCATGTCATACTGTTGTCTGCAAAAATCACTTCGTCCCCGGAACATCATCTTACTGCTCTCAATCAATGAGGCAGATATCACCAAATCTCCAAAATTAGCCAGACCTTGTCCCACTACGATGTCACAGATGAATGCCTTCAATCCTCTAGTGAACAACTGACACTTCTTTCTCTCATCCGCCACAAGTAGTGCACAGTACTTGGACAGTTCATTGAATTTCTTTTCATACTCCAGCACAATCATACTATCCTGTCCAAGTTAAAGGAATTCCTCCATCTTCATGTTTTGGTAGGACAAAGGATAGAATTGCTCGTTAAATGCCGTCCAAAACACTTGCCATGTGATAATCGATGGGCCCTGCTACCGTCTTCTAATTGATTCCCACCAATATCTCGCATTTCTGGCGAGAAAGAAAGTAGCCAACACTACTCTGCGTTCCTGCGGAACGTCCATCGCATCCATGATTCTTTCCATTTTTTCCATCCATTCCTCAGCCATGGTGGGGTCACCATCACCATTAAATTCCACAGCCCATATCCTCCTTGCCTGGTCCGCATATGTAAGGGATACATCTTTGGTATGCCAGGTTCAAGACAGGGCCTGACTTAACAACTCTAGTGTATGCTGAAAATTGGGGTCCATTAATAGAGTAGCCATCGCCGGTACAGCCCTTGTCTGACTTCCAACATAAGACTGTTCAACCTGTTCCGGTGTTGGAGCCGAATTGGGATCATTTTTCGGCTATGGACGGGGATCCTTTCGGGTCTTTGTACGAATACCACCACGCTTATGGCCCATGATTCTGTTACAAGAAACATGAATTCATTAAAACAGGAATGCACACAAGGTGCGAAGTCTACAGGAATTTAAACCTAATGCTCTGATACCAAGTTGACAGGACCCGACCTAAATTCCACTCTGGAATCTACACCGAACCCTATGTGTGTTCGACACCTGGCAGGTGCCAAATACACTTGACCAAATTGCCCTTTTAATAAAAACAAAATTGACTTCAAGTTTGACTTTTGCCGAAAATTCGACAGAGCCTCCCTTGATATGGCTCGTTTCCAAAAAATTTACACCTGCACGAAAAACAATTTATAACCCCAACATTCAGCATGCACAACAAAAGAGTTCATGCAACCAAATATGAAACTTTATGGCCTCATGCCTTACAGAACCCTAGGGCAATTTTAGAGCAACTAATCAGTTTAATTTACAGGAATAGTTCGATTACAAAAGAGATCCTATGTAGTGAAAAAGGATGGGTGACACATCTTCGTAGACCTCGGTAACACAAAGTCGACTCGAGCCGTATTCCTTGCAAGACTCAGGAGACTCTTGGTCAACCTGAGCCGCATCCTCACTCCTAACGGTCCGGATATCCCTAAGAGTCGTGGGGCAAACGTCAAACGCATTGACTTACCGAAGACAACCAGGACGCTCGTGGACATCGTTATATCCGAAGGCAACAATTTATTCAAAGGCAACCTTTTAAGCATAGACAGAATTTAATAAAAATATTTGAATTCAAATATTTATGCTTGGAAAGTAAAAGTCATAATAATTCTTTAGTTGAACTTAAACATGAAAAATCCTTCTAAATCATTTTCAAACTAAATTCAAACATGCATAAAATTCTATTTTAGAAAAGTGTAAATCATGCATTATCCATTTCCATAAGCTAAACATGATCACAGTTCAATAATTTCTGAAAATTAGTTAGAAAACAAATGTCTACTCACTGGGCGTCCGAGCTAGCTTGACCCTTTGAGGGTCCCTCCTGTGGGTCTGACGGTGCCCGAGTACCTATTTAAGCCACTAAAATATTTAATTAATAAAAATTACTCAATGTAATTATTTAATCCAAAACCTTGACCCCCGGCTTTTAGAAGTGCATGTACAAAATTTAGAAAGGTTCATAGGCCCATTTTCAACCTTTCTAGCGATTAGAACGGTCTAAGAAGACCCAAGACTCAATAAATGATAAATTCTCAAAAAGGTCGTCCCGTAACCCCGTAGGGTCCACAACATCCTGTTAGAAATGTGCCCTAAGAGCCAATACATTTGATGTAATCTCCTTAGAATATATTTCGTATATGATATATAAAGGGCAAACTTATTTTGTTATCTTTTACATCGTGTAAAGAAACAAATGTCCAGGGTATGCTAAATAAGAGATAAAGTAATCTAAAGAAGATTAGATTCATGAGACCTTTAATCTCTAACTGTAGCATCCCAAAATGTTCCTAATCATAGGTTATCAAATGGGCATTGATAAACCGTCAAGATTAGCGCATATTATGTATGCTCAATTGGGAGGATGGTTAGTCTCAAACCATTTGTGTAGTTGACACTAATACAAGTATGTGGGTGCTCATTAGTGAATGAGTACACTGAACGCGATCAACCGTAGTTCTCGTATGGAGTATTTATCTATATGTCAAACGAGAACTTATAGTTGCAATAATGCAAATTAGTCCTTAGACCTGAGGCATCATGGTTGTCCTGTGATGCGTTATTGATCTTTGATAGCTCTTAAAGGCAAGCCGTAAAAGATTTGTCTTAAGTGTTGTTGGGATCTCTTAATTCATCATAGGGGCATATGAATGTTCAATAAGGAATCTCTACTTTCGATAAAGAAGGAGAATGTTTCAAGATGTGATTCAGTAAATCTTTGGCCAAAGTATTTTGAGCTTGATTTAGAAAGTTGTTCTTAATCATGTTCTTTTGAATCACATGAGGTTGTAAATCATATTAGGGGTTTGACATAATCAATCCGTACCCTAATAATATGATTTGAAACATTGTATAAGAGAAGGACCGTATTGCATTGCAATTCCAACTGAATAGGTTCTTTATCTATTCTGGTTAGCTTGGGTAGCCTTGATATATTGCTAGATGTCACTCTTGGCTTGTGGAAGTCCTAGGATTGATTGTGATCGATCCAAATAAAGGAAGAATTAAAAAGGGGTTTGAATTCCAATTGGTTAGAAAGAGTTCTTATATTTTCCCACTGCCTTGCTAATTAGAACCTAATGGATTGCACACCTTAAATGGTTAACTTTGAGTAATATAAATGAGAATGAGGAAATCAATTTGATTGATTTGATGTTGATGATTTACTACGTGTAAAAACGTATTTGGGCCTTGGTAATAGTTAACGGGAAGCCCAAATGGTTGGGTATCAAGCCCAAGGGCTTAAGACACCTAAATATTATGGTTTAAGTGTCATAAGGCCCAATTTTGGAAGCCCAATGGGTTTTGGCCGAAAATGCTTAAGTAAATGTGTATGGGAATTGTTTCCATAAGCTAATTTACACACAAACACAATCCAACATCAACCAAATAGGTTTGGGAGATAAAAGAGAGATAAAAGAGAGTTTTCAAGAGTGAAACACTTTCATCTTTCAAAGTGGTTTAGATTGAAACCAATCTTGAGAATCTTGCACTAGCATCCAAGTATTCTCAAGATACTTCTTCTCATCTCAAGGTTCCATTGGTGTGGAGACTTAAAGGCCATATACTTTTGTGGCTCACATGGAGGAGAAAGATCAAGGAGCAAAGATCAAAGATCAAAGAGGGGATCAACAAAGAGGAAATCATCAAGAGAAGACCAAACACAAATTGGTTCATATAATTGCTTCAAGGGTAATTAGATCTTATCATTTCTCTTGAATTTTCATTTATGAAAAACATATCAATGTTCATGGCTTAAGATACTTGGAAGAAGTTTTGTTTTTGAATTTAAACAACCACCATAGACTTCCGCTGCGATTAATTTGATTAAATGCATGTTTAATATTCAAATGAACTTTGGAAAAAAGTTTTGAAATTCCTACAATTGGTATCAGAGCCATAGGTCATGAACTTGATATGTTTTGGGGTTTAGAGATGCATATATGGGTTGTGAATTCATTTAAAAGTATAATAGTTATACTTGATTTATTTTGATTTGATTGAATAAAAATCAAATGGAGTGAAAGGGGTTGTTTGGGATTTTGGATTTCCGGATTTGTGTTTTGATGATTAATGCTCTCTTTGTATTCATATATGTATGTATGAATATTAGAGCATAGTTGCATTAAAACCCCCATGATTTTAACTTCATGAAATATATGATATTAAGAGCATGAGATAGTTAAAATGGAATATGGATTTTTCCGGAAATTGCATGAACATTCATATAAATTCATATGCATGTTCTTGGTGTTCTTGATGTTCTTGTTATGGGATCTTTTTGATCCATAAGTTAGGTGGCTAATTTTGATGATTGTGTTTAGTGGAATTTTCCACCAAAATAGGTCAAAAGATGATGATGATGTTTTATTATAAAATTAAAAGTTTTTCAAAAATGTTTTCACTCAATAAACATTTACCCACCACACTAAAATTAATAACATTACTTTGGTGAGTGTGTGGGGCTATCTTGATGTAAATTGTGGTGATTTGATATAAAATGCAAAAGTTGATCAATTTATTCATATCACTAATTATTTACCTACCACACTAAAATTAATTTTGATTACTTTGGTGAGTGTGGTTGGCCTACCTAGTCACATTCATGATTATTCACCTTGTTGGAATAATCATGATCACCACTTTGTATTATACAAATGCATGTTTTAACCCCACACCCTAGTGGATCAACTTTGGATCTATTATTAATTGTTGAATTGTTTTGGATATAGTTGCAATATATGATAAGTGTAACTATGCCTAAAAGGTTTCTACAATTACATTTACTATTGTAGTAAAATGTTTTCACTCCATGATAAATTTATGTTATTTGAATATGGTTACCACTTGAATTAAACCCATATATATGTATGCAACCCAAGAGCATGTATTTACATTACTAGTTTAATTGTTTAAAGCGTTTAAATAATTAAAGGATGGTTATGGATTTAGACCAAACAATTGAGCTATGTGATTGGCCGCTTATTGGATATGTATTCGATTTTGATTGGCTATGTAATAATGAAATGGCTTTCATGCCTAATTTATTTTTATGCGCGCGTAATTAAAATGAATCAACATCCAAGACCATGATCCAACATGGTGGCTCGTGTTGGATCAACAAGAAAGTCCATAATCATCCTACAAGCCCAATGCAATTGGAATGTTCGGTAATGATGATAATTAATCAATTAGTAGTATCATGTATTTCCACTATTTCAAGCAAATGGTTTCTAAAACATTTAGTAGGAGTATTATGTGCTACTAATATATTGCACTGGGAACCATTTAATGAGATTAGATAAGTAATTTTAATAGGATTAAAATTGGATTAAAATGAGACCAATATAACTACCCTCAAAGCAATATTAAGTTGATAAACGAAATGGCACTTTGAATGCTATTTTGTGGCCTTCCACCGTGGTAGTCTCTTATTGGGTGGCACATTTACACCTTGTTGTACCTCAGTGAGGCAACATCCAGTACTTGTAACCATCCAAGGGAAGCCTATTACACATACTTGATGTAGTGCGGATAGATAACGAGTGTGGCCAACAAACTGTTAGGTTGAGGTCATACTTGAAACCCTATACCCACAAGCATGGTGGGAATAACTTAACTAAGACGAACGAAACCAACAAACTGTTAGGTTGAGGTCTAGTTCTCTAGAGGCCATAGTGATGGGTATTCACATTCATGATGTGATTGGATAAGAGTATCCTCTCATTAGTAACATAGCAATCCAACAAACTGTTAGGTTGAGGAAAACTATGTGAAAGTGAGACTCCCATCCCCACTAAGAGTTTCAACGGAAACTCTCGGATTTCAGGAGGGATATGAAATTTGCCAAAAATAGTGGGAGCTACCATCATAACTTAAAGACCCTAAGTCCTTGGTAGAAGATTAATCTAAATTAAAATCTATTTACGTTTTGCAGAATTTCAAATTAACCATCACAAACCCAATCTCAAAGATACTTGACTCAAACGTCCAAGATGACATGAACTATCCGGTTTGATTGCACAAACACCAAGTTGTCCTATAATTGGATGAGATTCATTGTGTATAAGAAAAACCCCACCACATACCCCTCTTGGTCCATATGCCATTGAGGAGGAGACAAAGGCTTATAAGAAGCATGTGTTAGATGACAACTAAGGTAAAAGTTACATGTTGGCATCCATGAAAAGGTGAAGCTACTCCTAGCTTACATTACCATATGTGAACTTGTTATGACAAGAATGGTAAGTGGGTTCCCGGTTAATCAACATGATCTCAAAGTAATATAATTACTTAAGATATTAGAAAATATGGATTTTCTTTTGATGTTGAAGTTCAACAAGATTCTTTCTTTTGTCCCCATCATTAGTTAATCTCAATATGTTATGAACTATAAAATGGGAAAGATGAATGACACCCTATATGAGCTACTCAATATAGCTATAGTAGCTTAAATGAATATCTCGAAAGATAAAGGGTTAAAGAGGATAGTTGCAAATTTTAGAAGGGTTCTTCTTATTCCAAATCCAAACAAAAGGTAAGGATAACGGAAAGAAGAAGAAAAGTTTTCTAAAAACCCAAGGAAGAAAGAATACAAAAGAAAGACAAGTAACTGAAAGGTACTTGTTTTCACTGTGGCAAGGATGGACATTGGATGAGAAATTGCAAGAGATGCCTTGCAAGCCTCAAGAGAAAAACCTTCAGAAGGTAACTCTCTTGTTCTAAAATTAGTAATTACAGTTAAAGCTTCTAAATTGAATAGTTGATTCAGGAGCTAGTCAACATATATGCAATTGTGTGCATGGAGTAGAAGACTTGGAAAACGAGAAATTGTGCCAACTGTGGGAGATAGCACTAATGTAGTTGCCAATGCAATAGGCACCTAACATCTCAGACTACCCTCCGAAGAAGACCTGAATTTGAAATAATTGTTATTTCATTTCTGGATGTGTAAAGAACTTAATATCCGTCTCTATATTTTAATTGATGGATTTGATGTTTTGTTTGACAAAATGCTTTGTTCTATTTCGCATATCAATCAAATCATTGCTTATGCAATTTTGATTGATGGTCTCTTTTTCATTTTAGAAATGAATGGTACCATTAACTGTATATGGATAAAGATGCAACTAGACCTGAGAGGCCTAGAGATGTGGATACATCAACTAAATTGTGACACCTTAAACTTGGAGGCATTAGCTAAGATAGAATTCACCGGATGGCAAACGATGGAACCTTTTGGATCAATTGATCATGTTCCTATGCCTACTTGTGAATCTTGTCTACATGGCAAAATGACCAAGTCTCCTTTCACTGGTAAAGGAGAAAAAGTTACAGAACTGTTGGGATTGATCCACTTAGATGTTTGTGGACCTTTGTCTACAAACGCAGAGGGCGGTTATTCATACTTCATTACCTTTATCGATGATTATTCACGGTTAGGGTATTTATACTTAATGAAGCATAAATCTGAATTTTGAAAAGTTTCAGGAATTCAGAAATGAAGTTGAAAACCAAACAGGAAAGAGTATTAAAATCCTTAGTTTTGATCGAGGATGTGAATACTTAAGCACAAAGTTTCTTGATTAGCTTAAGGAACATGGCATCTTATCACGATGGACTCCACCAGGAATTCCACAACATAATGGAGTTTCTAAAATGAATTCCATGAGCTGTACTAATTTACCTATATCCTTTTAGGGATATGCACTTGAAACTGCAATTCATTTGCTAAATAGAGTGCCTTCTAAATCCATTCCACAAACTCCATTTGAAATGTGATTTGGGAAAAAAAAAAAAAAAAAAGTCTTGATTAGATCAAGATTTAGGGTTGTCCAGCATATGTCAAAAGGCAAGATGCGGATAAACTAAATGCAGTCCCAGATCCATAACTTGTTGTAACACATACTCCATGTAGTTCAAGTAAGGTTAGCAGAATGCCTAAAAGGTATTATGGTTTCCTTCTTGACAACAAAGGAGAGTTGAATCTCCTAAGTGATTGTAAGGATATCGAAGGACCTTTCGAACTACAATGAGGCAATGTCAGACATTGACTCATAGAAATGGCTTGGAGCCATGAAATCCGAAATGGATTCTACATATACCAACAAAGTCTAGACTCTAGTGATCCTCCTCATGGTATTGTACCAATAGGGAATAAATGGATCTTTAAGAGGAAGATAGGCTCAGATGGGATAGTAGAAACCTACAAGCAAGGCTAGTAGCAAAGGGCTACAAGCAGAGAGAAAGGATTGACTATGAAGAAACCTTCTCTCTTGTCACTATGACAAAGTCTATTCGGATTTTTCTTGCAATAGATGCATACCATGATTATGAGATTTGTCAAAATGAATGTGAAGACGGCTTTTCTGAATGGCCACCTTCAGGAAGAACTATACATACATCGACCTGAAAGCTTCATGTCTAAAGTTAATGAGCATAAGGTATGCAAGCTACATAGATCCATTTATGGGTTGATGCAAGGTTCTTGGAGTTGGGACATCCTATTTGATGAAGTTGTCAAATCATTTGACTTCATACAAAACATGGATGACTAATGAGTGTACAAAAAGGTCAGTGGGAGTTTGGTAGCATTCCTAGTGATGTATGTAGATGACATACTACTTATCGGAAACGATATATTAATGATATCTTCAGTGAAGCTATGACTCATTAAAATCATTCTTAATGAAAGATTTTAGATAAGCATCTTACATACTCGGAATAAAGATTTATCCTGATAGATCTAAGAGATGTGCAATAGGGATTCTCATATATGTCATAGCATGTACAAGACATGATATCGATTATACGAGTATAACTAGAAGATATAAATCAAGCCCATGATTGGATCAATTGGGAGCAGTCAAGTATGTTCTTAAATACTTAAGAAGGATTAAGGACATGTTCCTCATCTGAAAGGAACATCAGAGTAGCAAGTGGAAGCATTTACTGATTCGGATAATATATCTATTATCAATGAGTGCAAATCCACCTAAGGGTACGTCTTCATTTTGAATGAACACGTAGTTGTTGGAGAACAACTAAAATTGATTACATTGTCGCTTTAGAAGCTACAATAAAATCTGTTTGGATAAAAAAGGTTCATTACCGAACTAAATGTGGTTCTAACCATAATGTCACAAGTACCTTTATTGTGTGATGACAATGGGGCGATAGCTCAAACCAAGGAACCTAGGTCTCATCAAAGATCCAAACACATAGAAAAATGTTACCATTAGATGGGGCATCTGCAAACAACGTAACAAATCCACGCACTAAGCCTGTGTCACAGTCACAACTGGATAGACATACAGAGATAATGGGTATGAGATACATGGCTGTATGGCTCTAGTGCAAGTGGGAGATTGTTAGAAATGTGCCCTAAGAACCAATACATTTGATGTAATCTCCTTAGAATACATTTCGTATATGATATATAAAGGGCAAACTTATTTTGTTATCTTTTACATCGTGTAAAGAAACAAATGTCCAGGGTATGCTAAATAAGAGATAAAGTAATCTAAAGAAGATTAGATTCATGAGACCTTTAATCTCTAACTGTAGCATCCCAAAATGTTCCTAATCATAGGTTATCAAATGAGCATTGATAAACCGTCAAGATTAGCGCATATTATGTATGCTCAATTGGGAGGATGGTTAGTCTCAAACCATTTGTGTAGTTGACACTAATACAAGTATGTGGGTGCTCATTAGTGAATGAGTACACTGAACGCGATCAACCGTAGTTCTCGTATGGAGTATTTATCTATATGTCAAACGAGAACTTATAGTTGCAATAATGCAAATTAGTCCTTAGACCTGAGGCATCATGGTTGTCCTGTGATGCGTTATTGATCTTTGATAGCTCTTAAAGGCAAACCGTAAAAGATTTGTCTTAAGTGTTGTTGGGATCTCTTAATTCATCATAGGGGCATGTGAATGTACAATAAGGAATCTCTACTTTCGATAAAGAAGGAGAATGTTTCAAGATGTGATTCAGTAAATCTTTGGCCAAAGTATTTTGAGCTTGATTTAGAAAGTTGTTCTTAATCATGTTCTTTTGAATCACATGAGGTTGTAAATCATATTAGGGGTTTGACATAATCAATCCGTACCCTAATAATATGATTTGAAACATTGTATAAGAGAAGGACCGTATTGCATTGCAATTCCAACTGAATAGGTTCTTTATCTATTCTGGTAGCTTGGGTAGCCTTGATATATTGCTAGATGTCACTCTTGGCTTGTGGAAGTCCTAGGATTGATTGTGATCGATCCAAATAAAGGAAGAATTAAAAAGGGGTTTGAATTCCAATTGGTTAGAAAGAGTTCTTATATTTTCCCACTGCCTTGCTAATTAGAACTTAATGGATCGCACACCTTAAATGGTTAACTTTGAGTAATACAAATGAGAATGAGGAAATCAATTTGATTGATTTGATGTTGATGATTTACTACGTGTAAAAACGTATTTGGGCCTCGGTAATAGTTAACGGGAAACCCAAATGGTTGGGTATCAAGCTCAAAGGCTTAAGACACCTAAATATTATGGTTTAAGTGTCATAAGGCCCAATTTTGGAAGCCCAATGGGTTTTGGCCGAAAATGCTTAAGTAAATGTGTATGGGAATTGTTTCCATAAGCTAATTTACACACAAACACAATCCAACATCAACCAAATAGATTTGGGAGATAAAAGAGAGATAAAAGAGAGTTTTCAAGAGTGAAACACTTTCATCTTTCAAAGTGGTTTAGATTGAAACCAATCTTGAGAATCTTGCACTAGCATCCAAGTATTCTCAAGCTACTTCTTCTCATCTCAAGGTTCCATTGGTGTGGAGACTTAGAGGCCATATACTTTTGTGGCTCACATGGAGGAGAAAGATCAAGGAGCAAAGATCAAAAATCAAAGAGGAGATCAACAAAGAGGAAATCATCAAGAGAAGACCAAACACAAATTGGTTCATATAATTGCTTCAAGGGTAATTAGATCTTATCATTTCTCTTGAATTTTCATTTATGAAAAACATATCAATGTTCATGGCTTAAGATACTTGGAAGAAGTTTTGTTTTTGAATTTAAACAACCACCGTAGACTTCCGCTGCGATTAATTTGATTAAATGCATGTTTAATATTCAAATGAACTTTGGAAAAATGTTTTGAAATTCCTACACATCCAAACACCAATCTGAGAATTCCTATAGGTTCAACACCTTTTACTAACCTTACCCTGCAAATATGGTCCAAATCAAACGGTCGGATCGCTCACGATCGTACGATCGGACGGTTATTATAAAACACAAACTTTAACTATTGAATCGGAATATTCGGGGCTCCGATTTACAATCCGCGAAATCCTACACGATCCAAGAAGTGCCTAGATCAACATATATTAAATCAGAGAAGATCCAACAGTTTAAACATATCAAACCCAGATAATGCCTAATAGGCGATATCTATTCGATAGTCAAATGACATCCAAATCATAATCCGAGCACACCTACATGCTTGTGGCAACCAGGAGATCACATTGGAACATAATGCACCTCCGCTAGATTGCCCACGTGCCGGCAGCGTGTGGGTGTTTTAAGTGGTACCAATGGCCAGAAAACTTCAAAACCGAGGGCCACCCTTCCGACTATAGCTGAGTAGAACACTTTATTCAACTATGTGAACGTCCAATTTGAACGGCAAGTGGCCGAAAATTCAAATTAAGAACCGGCCAAACTTTGGGTTACAGATCACGTTACGTAGGCTAGAAATCGATCATATCCTACCCAACCATCAGCTAGAGCTCAAAGAGTATATGAGAATCCATACCTCACTCGTCGAAAACGGTGGATGGAGGAGGGAGATCGGACAGTGGAAAAATCGAGTGAAAATCCAGTCATTTTCTTCTATTTTTTGGTGGATCATGTGGCTATCGGCATTCGGTATGCGGCGGGTTAAGGTGCTTGGTCCAGATGGGACCGGTCCCATGGCCAGTGGCTACCAGAGGCGTCGGTTGCAATTTACAATCAGGGGAGGGGGGGGGGGTTGCGACCAGGGAGAGAGAGAGAGAGAGAGAGAGAGAGAGAGAGAGAGAGAGGGCTTTCTATAATTTTTTTTAAAAAAATTTCAGGTTATTTACGATTGTGCCATTAAGTGTATTTTGATCGTATCTTTTTCGTTACAAATCCATTTTGAGCCCACTACGTGTCTGCAGACTCATCTCGACGTGCTCTACGCAACAGTCTAGTTGAAATTTTCAAATTCCTTCCCGATAAAAAATTCAACTTTTATACTGATAAAATGTTCCAAGGGCAAAATAGTCTTTTACCATAATAAATTAATAATTAAAAATTTAATTAGGATTGGGTTATTACACGTAGGATAATTTTTTCACGTGTCATTGTGTTGTTAGTTCGGGATAGCAAAATAGTGTTAATCCCCGTTATAGATAAGTTTTTTTTTTGTTGCATTTTTAGACCATATTATGCAATATTGGGGTCCACTTACAACCACGGACTCAAAAAATTTGAGCAATGTGGGCCATAAATAGGGGTGAATTATTATCCCATGTTGAGTATTTGTTACTGTTCTTAATGATTTAAATATCTAGCTAATATTTAATTGATGATACAAGCGGAGACCGAGAGGAGATGTTTGGTGTTTGCTTCTTGTAACAAATACCATGACTTGAATGAGTGCCTGAGAGGGACTAACATGACTCATGCAGTTTTCTTGTAGGTTCTCATAGAACTTAATGGGTTCTTGGTTTTCTAAATCCATTGTTCGAGAGAGAATGGGTTGTTAATTAATAATATTTTTGGTTGAGCCCGAGAGGGGATATCGTATGAATTAGGAGAAACCAACTGTCAACATGGTGTAGGGGTCTTTTTGTTCCAACAGCCTAACGAATGGGCTTGGGCGGTTGTAAGAAGAAAACGAACAAGACCTCTTGATGCATGAGTTCAAGAACCAAGCTCCCAAAAGAATTTTGAAAGACTTGCTGAAGCCTTAAAAAATACGTTTGGGTTATTTTCACCAACAACCAGAAGAACGCATCAAATTTATTAGTGACTTAGCTTGAGTAGCTTGTGGCATGAGAGCTAAGCCTTCACAAGTTTAGAAATTTGAGAGAGAGAGATCAAAGTGTGAGTTTCTTTTAGAAAAGAAGGTTTAGAGTGGAAGAAGGGAAAATTAGGAGGATTTCTATCTCAGAAAGAGAGAGAAAACGAAGGAATTAAAAGATGGGGTAAATTCCAGTTTGCTTGACAAAGCTTGGTCTTGCTCTGGAATGGTGTGTATTTGCTGGGTAGAGGGAGCTTTCTTTTATAGGCGCTTAGGACTCTAATTCTATCAATCTTCCATTCCCACTTTTCCTTCACTTGTCTCCATTCATTCCCTTTGGTGAAATCTCTTCCACCGGAGTGCAGGCCCCTTTGAGTTCCAAGGTTTTCCGTACAACTGGGTCTCCCCATGGGGGTGAGGCGCCACTTGCTTTTTCCCTTGGTTTTCAAACTGGAGCTCGCAAAGGAAAGGAGAGAATGGATGAAGTCTTTTGTCCATTGGGTATTCCTTCTACATACATAGATTTCCTTTGGTCCCTGCCATGGCTCCTCGTTGACCACCTTGGAATTCTGATAAGGGTGGGACACGATGTTGGATTTTTATAAAGTGCTGGGCTGGGCTTTGTGTATAGTATTGGGTTATTAACATGCTATTTCCAACATTCAATGGGCTTTCGTCAAGCTGCTGGAAACAACCCATTTGTTTTTATTTTGGGCTTTTTACTGATGTGGGTTTATCTAAGTGTTGTAGCAAACTAGATATTTTCCTAAGGCATCGGATTAATTTTCTTCCTCTCTCATGCCGACCCATGTGTTTGGGTCCGAGGAACGGGCTTGAGTTTTAATGCTCCCAAGTGGCTTTAAAACTTTCGTTCCTCGAACCCTCAATGGGCCCTGTGAGTGCTCGTACCCATCCATGCCACAACCTTCTTAGCAAGCCCCGGGTAACTACGTGGCTTGGGCCCACTTGAGCTCGTAGTATGGCTTGACGGCATCGCATGTTTATTTGTCGTGCTTGTGCTTGAGTTTTTTCGTTGCGCCATAATAAACTATGATCGAATTAAATAGCATCGAGTAGGTTTATGAGCGTGAATTTATAAGGCCGTTGCATTTTGGCCCTTTTGCGCATGCTTGCTCGGCGTGACATGTGACCCGCGGCTTATGTAGGTGTGCCCTACAATTTCTTTTTATGTCCCGATTGAGCTTCTTTCGCGACTAATTATTTGTGCTGGTCTAAGAACAAGTTTGGGCCTAGCCCTTGGATTTTTGGGCCTCAACACATGTATAGTAATTAGGTTAATTGGGTATAAGAATTAAGTGGAATTGGTTATGGTGAAATCGGATGCTCTAGTGTGTAATCAAACTTGATTTTCCATCGTTAATTAAATTGTTATTCTTCATAATTGTTTTAATTTACTTAAATCAATTAATCTTCTTAATCAATTGTTCAGATAAACTTTTGAATTTTTCATAATTGGTAGTTAATAGGAAATTACAGTCTTCGTGGAAACGACACTCTACTTATTTCTATATTACTTGTGCGAATTGTGCACTTGCAATAATTTCACAACAGTTCCCAAAATTTTGGGATATCTGTTATGTTTCAAATTGGTGAGGCTAAATCTGATAAGCACTTATTTGAAATTCAAAAGTGTTGTTTGCTCAAAGGAGTGTTATCTAGTTGGCCTATAAAAAGGCTACAATAGAAAAAAGGAGAAAGGGGAAGAAGCGGGCGACAGATTTAAAAAAAAAAAGATTGCTGGAGAAATTAGAGTAGTTCAAAGAAGAGAGAAAGAATTTCTACAGGTATTATGTCATCTTTATTTCTCTTTTCTATGTTAGGCATAGCATGCCACAAATCCATGGGTGAGAAACCTAGAACCTCTGCAAATAAAAAAATCTGAAAAAAAAATGGGTTCACCGATGCAAGTAAAAAAAATGGCTATACTTCTGCCTTTGGTGAATCTGATCAATTTTTTCCTTCTCTGTCAAAAAAAGGCACACTAATTTCTTCTGTGTTTGGACTGCTCTGAAACAAAAACAAACAAACAAAAAATCAGTTGTTTGCATAAGGTTTGGTGCATACAGAGGCGATGAAATGGAAAAAAAGAAGAAGTTGAAGATAGTCACGCTTTTTTTTTGGGCAGCTTGGTTTTGTTGCACATAGCAACAGCAAACAAAAAAAAATTGAAGAAAAGGACAGCCACGTTTTGGCAGCTTGGTGTTGTCACGCATAGCAACAACAAACAAAAAAAATGAACAAAAGGGCAGCCACGTTTTTTTTGGCAGCATATAGGAGTAACAAACAAAAAAAATGGAAAAAAGATAGCCACGTTTCTGTTGCCAGCTTGATGTGCATTAAAAAAAATAAAAATAAAATGAAAAATAAAAAAAATAAAAGCAAAGGAAGAGGGAAGTGGCTGTACGCCACTTTGTTTGGCTAAAGGGTTGTAGACTAATAGGCCTGTAAAGAAGAAAGGAAAGATGTCAGCCAAAAGAGAAATAAGTACAGAAAAAAGATAATAAAAAAAAGGAAAAGGGACTGGTACCTCTTTGTAGCTTGCGACAGTTTTCTCCTTTTGCTTGCAACGGTTTTGTACCAATTAGGGCTGTCAATGACATCGGTTCGGTAACCAAACTGATGAGTAAGAACGGCTGACCGACCGATGGTAATCAGTTTACCAAAAATTAAAACCGCTGCTGACCGATTTGACATTGGTTCTCTAATTGTCGGTACTTTCAGTCGGGCCGGTTCGATGGTGGGCCTACCGAAACAAATAGATTGGGCTTTTTTGACCTAAACTTTTTAGCCCACTTTACATTTTCTGGACTGCAATTTGAGATTTGAATTTAGTTTTTTACCCAGTTTTGTTGGGCAATATTTTAAGGATTGTTTTGGACAGCTACTTGGGCAAACATGATAAAATAAGAAATTTAAGCCTAATTTTTGTAAAACTACATTTAAACATGCTCAATCAAAACATAAATTGATGCCTAAAACTAAACTAAACATCGAAATCCAAAGTGAAAGTACGACATAGTTAAACTTAAGTTACAACCCAATAAAAGAAGAGGTTTGAATTTATTTACAACCCAAAAAGAAAAAGTGTAAGTTTGAATTAGTTTACAACCCAAAAAAAAGTTGAAGTTTGAATTAGTTTACAACCCAAATAAAAGAAGAAGTTTGAATTAGTTTACAACCCAAAGAAAAGTAGGCACTTCACTTGAGCATTACAAATGTGATGGAGTTGGAGGAGGCAAAATGCTAGTTGAAGTTGAAACTTGAGCATTACCACCTTGAGCCTTAGTGGCCACTACATGGAAAAAAAAAATATATAAGAAAATGTACATATTAGAAGATAAATAATTGAAATACTTACTTGCTTGAATTTCTTCAAGTTCCTTATAAAAAGAAATTTCCTAATTCGTTGGTTCCTTGTATAAGTTAAATTTGTCCGCCCTAAGCCAATCATGAGTACACACTAATGCCTCTACCATTTTTGGAGTCAAGGAGCCGTAGAGGAAGGGATTGCAAATATGTCCTTGGCAACCTTGGAAAGGATTGGATATCTTGATTGATTCCCTTTCCACCAATCCAAAAGGTTAAAGTTTTTGTTCCTTGGGTTTTCAAATGGATCGGCAAAGTACTTATCAACTTCATTAGAGATCTCCATTTGTTGTTCCTCCTTCCTTTGAAGCAACATCTCCCTCAACATTTGAGATTTAGCATCATCACCATCAAGCTCATCTTCCAAACCTTCCTCATCCCCCTCATCTAGTGTTTGTTGAGGACCCAAGTTACAAACCCCTTTATACTCATTATACAAAGTAAGCAAGGCACTTTTGACTTCATCCCCAATAGTTTCAACATTTGAAGGTTCAGCTCCAAGATTGCGAAAGCTAATCTTGAGCAAGGCAAGCTTCCATCTAGGGTCTAACACATTCCCTATAAACACAAGTTTGTTGATACCCTCAAAACTACCCCAATACTTATCCCACTTGAGCTTCATTGAAGAAGCCACCTTTTGCAAAGTTTCATTCCCCTCATCTTTAATTTTTCTTTCAATCTCAACTTGTAACCCAACTAATTTGGTAAACATGATATTGGATGTACAAGCTTTGGTGGCACTAAGCTTTAGGGTGGTTTCATAAAACTTTTTAAGAAAATGCGTAAAGGATTGTGCATTATCCCAATCCGACTCGGTTGGTGGCCCAACTCTCTTCACAAGGTTTTTTTTTTCCATCCCTCTCAAGGTCATTAAAATAAGCAACAAATGGAGCATTCTCATCCGCCATCCTAGCAAACACATTTTTATACTTAAATGCACCATCAAGCATCTTATAAGTAGCATTCCACCTTGTTGCCACATCCAAAGGAATGTTTTCCATATTATCCATACTCTCTAAAATGGCAAAATCCCTAAACTTGTCCAACCTTGATGGTGAAGAATGTATTTACTTCACACAATTTCTTATCCCCTCAATTGAGCTAGAAAGCTCCTTCAACCCATCCTTAACAACCAAATGAAGAATGTGACAAGCACACCTCATATGCAAATATTTTATGTCAAGCATAAGAATGTTCAATGACTTAAACCTCTTGGCCATATACTCCACCGCCCCATCATTTGCACTAGCATTATCAACCGTAATGCTAAACACCTTCTTTATCCCCCAACTATTCAAACAAGCATCTAAACATCTCCCAATGCCATCACCCTTGTGACTTGTGATCTTAACGAAATTTGTTATCCTCTTATGCAACTTCCATTCATGATCCATGAAATGGGCAGCGACTACCATGTAGTTGATGTTCTGGATAGAGGTCCAAGTATCGGTTGTGATACTTACTCTTTGATCACTTGTAACACTCATAATCTTAGCCGTCTTGACTAAGAACAAATCCCACACTCCCTTAGCAACCTTCTTCCTATTAGGGATCATGAATCTAGGTTGAAGATCATAGATAAATTCCCTAAACCCCGTCCCCTTCACCGCCTTAAAAGGAATTTCATCCTTGATGATGTACTTCACACACTTCATTTCCGATCTTGCTTGATTGAAGGTGTGAGGCACCAAAGCACTACTTGCCCCCCCTTGTGCTAGCACTGATTGGTTTGCATCTCCTTTCTAAGTGGGTTTTCAACCAAGTTGTCCCATTTCTCTTGGGATCCGCTGGCATCTCTGCTTTGCAATAATTGCGAACCCCAATTATTCTCTCAACCCCCGTGTCATCCTTCTTTCTAATTTTTGTACAGTGATCCCACACCATACTCTTATTCGGTTTCCTCTTCCCTCCCAAATGACATGATAACACAACTTCTTCTTCTTGGCCTTGTGTTTGGGATTGTGTTTGAGGTTGTGTTTGAGATTGTGGTTGGGCTTGGGGTTGTGTTTGGGGTTCAATTGTAGGTGCACTAATTGAGGCATTAAGTGCGTTAGATTGGCTAGACTCCATTTTCTTATCATACATAATAAATCAAACAAAATCATCCTAACCAATCAGCCACCTATAACATAATTGTAACCATTCCAAAAAAATTCAAACAAAGCAAATGCAAATTTAAAACCCTAACCAACAGCCAGCTATAACATTTCATATAAAAAAACATACTTAAAACTATATAAATCATAGCCAAACACAAGAAAACATATTCCAAATAAGTTAAAACAACCTAAATAAGATTCTAAACAACTTTAAAAGCCTAAAATAGAGACAAAAACGTCAAAGAAATATTTTCAAAAACATAAAACAACATAAAACAGATTATAAACAAGTTAAAATTTTCAATACCTGCCTCAATTCACCTTAGTAAAGCAATAACCACAAGCCTGTCAACTCTTCCTCTTTTTTTATTTTTTTTTTTCCAATGTCTGCCAATTAAATCCATGAAATAAAAATGGTTAAAATATCACAAATTCACAATACAAATGCTCAAATTGAAGCCCCAATTGCAAATACAACCCCAAACCCGAAAGGCCCAAGCCTAAATTTCAAAACCCGAATTCGAAATTCCTAGAAAGAAACTCAAAATCAAAGCAAAAATTAGTTACCTCTCTTGTCTTATGTATGTTTGCTGGTGGAGGAGGCATAGTCGGCAAGAGAGGTACGGAGAGGGAGGGAGAGAGAGAGAGAGAGAGAGAGAGAGGAACAGAGAGGGAGAGATGGAGATTGATTCAGGTTGGGGGATGACGACAACTTGGAGAGGTGGCGACGGCGTGATGTTGATTTCGTCGTGGAGTTGCGTCGAGGCGTTGACTGATCTAACACACACACACACAGAGAGAGTGAGAAAGAGAGAGAGAGAGAGAGAGAGAGAGAGAGAGAGAGAGAGAGAGAGAGAGAGAGAGAGAGAGAGAGAGAGAGAGAGAGATGGAGGGTGAGGAGGTGGTTGAGGCGTCTAGTGGCAACTGAGGAGAGAAGAGGCAGACGATTAGGGTGAGGAGAATTGGATGGTCCAGATTATTCGGGGCTTTTTAATTAATAAGAATCAATGGTCTACATTAATAGTATATATAAATATAATTAATATATATATAATTTTAATTATATCGGGTCGGTTTGGTATACCTGCGGTTCTCAAAATGGATAACCGCTTCGACAACCGAGTTAATCGGCTCGGCCCAAAATACCGGCCCAATACCGACCGATGCTGCAAAGGTCGATTTTTTGGCCCAAATTTCGGGTCGGTTCGGTCGGTTTCTCGGGAGAAAATCCCAACCCTAGTACCAATTCTGGCTTTGTGTAGTCTTTTAAAGTCTGAACAGATACAATGATTGCTCTCAATTTGGACTAGTCACAAGTGTTCCAGATAAATATGGGAGTGCAAGGTCTGATTTCACTTGGAAACAAACTCTACAAAGAGAGGAATAGCTATCAAGTTGCTTCAATTGGCTGCTGGACCAAAGTTTTTCTTGGCTCCTTACTAGTGGGCTAATTGACAACAAATATCAAAGGCCCAAAAGAGATTAATGGGCTATCAAAGATAATTGCCCATTAATTCTCAAAAACCCAAAATGTTTAATGGGTGATCCAAATAATTACCCATAAAATTTACAGAGCCCCAAATTTCCTATTATATGGCTAATGGATTAATTTTAAAAAAAAAATCATCATAGCCATATATTGGGTCCAAATGCAAATGTCAATTTTAGAAAATTGGAGGGTTAATCAAAATTGCTCATTATTTTTCTTGGACATTGACAAAAAGAAAAAATGGTACAACACCATCCAATTTTTCTCATGGGTCATCTACCCATGCAAATTTCATTGAGATTAATTTCAAATCTCTCAAACACAAATTCTCAATTAGTGGGCTACATTTACCCATTAATTTTCAATTTTTCTCAAGGGTCATCTACCCATGCAAATTTCTCAAGCACAAATTCTCAATTAATGGGCCACACTTACCCATTAATTTCCAATTTTTCTCATAGGTCATCTACCTATGAAAATCTTCAAATTGTCTTAAAGATACAAATTCTAAATTATTGGGTCACACTTACCCATTAATTTCCAAATTTTGGAACTACGTCAGTTTGATCCCGTCAAGAGTACGTAGGCAGTCTAGCATCCTACTAGACACAACCACAAGAATCACTTTTTACATCAACCAAATTCCCCAGATTAAATCTCTCTCCATACAAATCAATTTTGAACTACATTGGTTTGATCCCTTTGAAAGGGTACATAGGCAATTTAGAGATTCAATCTAGATGCAACCACCCAAATCTCAAATCCAAACAGAATCCCTGGTTTATTTTTAACTAAATTCACCCTAAACACACATCAAAATCGAATCTCTGGTTTATTCAACTAAATTCACTCAAACACTTTCTCAATCAAATTCATACAAATCTTTCCCTTTGCAATAAGTCATTCATTCATTGCAATTTTTTGAACTACGAGTGGCTTGATTCCCGTGAGGGATATGTAGGCGCCCTGAGGTTGGACTTAGGAGCAGCTACAAAACCAAACACACACGTTCTGTTTCTTTATGATGGATCAAAGGGTGTTCCCTTGAAGCAAGGGATTGTAACTAAGAGACTTGCGTCTCGAATGGGTCCAACCTAAAATAATAAAACCCCATTATTTAATTAGTGGTGGTAAAATTATATTGGGAGGTTCACATTTTTCTTCAACA
This sequence comes from Prunus kanzakura, assembly GCA_020521455.1. NCBI lineage: Eukaryota > Viridiplantae > Streptophyta > Magnoliopsida > Rosales > Rosaceae > Prunus > Prunus kanzakura. The sequence goes on from BPUM01001543.1 coordinate 44,151, forward strand.
TGGCCAATTCTCGTGGCTTGAGTATTTAGTTGTTGAGAACAAAGCATTTTGTTTTTCTTGTTCTATTTGATAGAAATCAATAATTTCCGGCCTTGTTTTCCTTGTTTCCTATCTACAGCAACAACAGAACTTTCTTATGTATGAGAATTATTGAATCAACTTCGAAGCACCATAGGTGATGAATTTCTTGCTGATTGTATGATCCTCCACATTGAAAGAGAGTTTGCCAATACTATCGACAATGCATAAATAATTGAGGAATTTAAGAGTTCTAAGCCTTGTAGGGTTAAATTTTATAATTAAATAGCGTTGTTTTGTATTGCATTGCATTGCATTTACTTTTGGTTTTTATTTTAGTTTTTGTATTTGTAGATATATAAGCATTTGAGGGTGAGGCTCATTACACCTCCCCCCCCCCCCCCCCCCCCCGACTATGTGTATCTTTTTATGTTTATTAATGAAATTCACTCGTACCATCGACTTTATTATATAAATTTTGCCCGGTCAGCTTTCGAATCCTGTAACTGCCAGTGCACCACCCTCTTCAAGATCCTTCTTCCAAAACCAAAACCCAACCACACCAACACCACCGCCATTGCCTCCACCTCCATCGCCGTTGATAACCCCTTTTCTCCAAGAGCTCCTCCTCCACCCAATCGTCCACCCAAAACCCCACCTCCCCTCCCATCTTCGCCAGAGCACGCACTCACATCGGCAAGTCACGTAATGGTAGAACCTTAGATATGAAAAAGGAAACTTGTAGAAAACAAAGAAAATAGGAAAGGAAATTCAATTCATTTCATTCATTCCTCTCAAGCAAAAGAGAGAGAGTTTATACAATTCCTGATCGTGGCCAGCTGGCTAAGATCTAGCAAAGATTCTAACAAAACTTCCTACAAATGGGGAAAGGACAAAGTTGTTATTCTGTGTGGGAATAGCTAGGTGATGATACTAAGGCAATACTAAGGTGATAGTAAGTGGGCTAGAAAGAGTATTAGGCCCAAATGGGATTGGGTCCTAACTCGTGACTCCAACAGTGACAAGCCCTGGTCCCACCACTGCCTCTCCTCTCAAGGTCAGCATATCCTCCATTCCAATCTCGACCCACTATTTGATTTTTCTAAACTAGATGAGCAGCTTCTGGGTTTAGTTGAATTGCATACAGATGAATTTGGTTCTAGGTTGGACTCTCTGTCTCTGGACTTCCTGGTATTGTTTAAGGTTTAGGATTTCACAAGAAATTCGACTTGGCAATAGATGTGTTTGAGTGGTTAAAGAAACGTGAAAATTGTGATTCAATTTTGAGTGGTTTAGAGTTTGCATAAGGATGGGTTTGCGCTTGATGTTTATGCTTACACTTCTCTGATTACTACTTGTGTCAGTAATGGGAGATATAGGAAGGCTGTTACTGTTTTTAAGAAAATGGAGGAAGTTTGATAACTTACAATGTGATTTTGAATGTGCATGGGAAAATGGGTATGCCTTGGAATAAGATTAGAGCGCTTGTTGAGTGTATGAAGAATGCTGGGATTGCCCCGGATTCTTATACTTACAATACACTTATAACTTGTTATCGCTGGGGTCTTTGCATGTGGAGAAAGATGAGAGATTTTTCAGGAGATGAAATTAGTAGGGTTTGTACCCGATGAGGTTAAGTCTAGGCGTACTAACGAAGCAATGGAGGTATTGAAAGACATGGAGTTTAATGGGTTTTCTCCAAGCATTGTGTCTTACAATTCACTGATATCAACTTATGCAAGAGATGGTTTATCGGAGCAGACAACAGCCTTGAAAACCCAGATGGTGGAGAAAGCGCATGACCTTTGTATAATAGTTGAACATTTCCATTTCTGATTCTTCCTTCTGCTTTCTTATCTGTCTATTAATTGATATGGGTAAATTACTCAAATGGTCCTCAAATTTGTACCCGATTTATATTTTGGTCTCTAAACTAAAGTATTCGTTCAAATGGTCCACAAACTCTTTATTAATTGACACTTTGGTCCTACCGTTATATTTTCTGTTAAATTTAGTCATGTGAGCAGCACATGCTACATTTGTGGGGGTAAATAAGACTTTTGACCTATGCATCACCCCTTTATCACCACCGTATCACAACTTTATCACCACTGTATCACCTATGTATCACCATTTTATCACCTATTTGGGGAACGTAGGATAGTTATGGACGGTTTTACCCTTACATTTGACAGCAACATTAACATAATTTAACGGTAGGATCAATAGAGTGGTTAATGTAGAGTTGATGGATCATTTAAATGAATAATTTAATTGAGAGACCAAAATATAAATTGGGTATAAGTTTGAGGACCATTTGAGTAATTTACCCTAATTGATATTACGTTTTTGGTTGCTTGGTCAGGATGAGTAAGATGGGTTGATGTTGTGAGAGCTATATTACTATCATGCCCTTGATCGTTTTCTTGCAAGTATAAATGGATGTGGTTGCTCTTTGCATAATTGCATGCAATATGGCCCATTATTAATGGTGAGAAAATGAACAAGAAAAAGACAAGGACTTTTGAGTAGGCAATCAACCATTATATATTAACCTATAGGGAAAGTATATATGTTGTATACTAGAGGGAAGGTGAATATAGTCTACGACGCATTGTCTTGGACAAGTAGAAGAACCAATGAATTTAATTACAAAATTTTCCATTTATCTATTCAAAGAGAGGATGTTTTGCATAGGAGTTCAATAAACTTACAATTACACTTTATTCAACCACAAAATTTCACAGCTAGATTGAACTTTCAGTATCAAAATTACTTGAATCTACTTAACCATACAATATTTGCAGCAGAATATATCCTAAAATAAACTTTGCACTTGATCACCCGGTTCTTTCACTTTGCACCTCACCGCCTATGTTTCGTCATTATCAAAACAGCTAACCAGTTGAGTAGTTCATAAAGAAGATTTGGAATTTCAATTGTCAGTCAAACTACTCAAAACTGGAATTCGACCTCATAGTGTACTCTGCCACAAGCTGAGCAAAAGATGACGACTTGTTCTCTAGCAATGTTGCAAGAGAATCATATTCCTCAATAAGCCCTACAACAAGAACAAAGATGCATTAAAAAATGAATAAGAATTTGATGTTGAATGCATTCATTTGGCAATACTAACCATGACTCAGAAGCAGAACCATGTCACTATCAAGAACAGAAGTTATACGATGTGCAATAGTGATGACTGTACAGTCAGTAAAGTGTTGGCGAAGGGTCTGCTGGATGAGATTATCTGTAGCTGTATCAACCGACGCGGTAGCTTCGTCAAGCACCAAGACCTTACTTTTCTTGAGCAGCACACGGCCAAGGCAGACCAACTGCCTCTGACCCATACTCCAGTTCTCTCCATTCTCACTAACTGCAGCAACCATATGAACTTAAACAAAAGAATTTCCAAGACGTAAAATGGAATCTAGTGCATCATATAGCCTGTATCTTAGAGTAGCCATAGAACAAACCTGTAGAATCCAGCTTTCCTTCCTTTCTCCTAACTTCATCTCCAAGTTGACACTTATCCAGGGCCTGAAAAAATCAAAAGATGTTTTAACTAGTCCCACGAAGAACATTTAGTAGGAAGAAGCTTCCTTTCATCAGTGTAAAACCAACCAACCTCCCAAATTTGCTCATCTGTGTACTCTTCAAGTGGGTCCAGATTGCTTCTTACAGTCCCTTCAAACATGGTTGGGTCCTGAGGGATAATGCTCAGCCTAGACCTTAGATCATGCAGTCCAATTGAAGATATATCAATACCATCTATCAAAATCTGGCCAGAAGCAGGATCCACAATTCGGAAAAGGGTCTGTATGAGAGTTGATTTGCCACTGCCAGTTCTACCCACAACCCCAGTTTTCATTCCTCCAGGAAAGGTACATGTGATACCTCGCAACACAAGCGGCATGTGTGGGGCATACCGGACCTATATAAACATGAAATTCGAGTCACACATGAATGACCGACCCCATATGTTATGAAAGAAATAAACCAGAACAGCAAGTACCTGAAGATCATGTATGTCAACTTTTCCAAGTAATGGCCAAGAACGATCTGGCTGATTGGATTCTATTACAAGAGGAGGCTCACTGGGAATGGTACTGTACTGTAGTAATCTCTCCACTGATATTATTCTGTTCTCCACATTGCAAAGATTCCATATAACCGACGCTTGTATTCTGTTTAGATTAAGTCCATATGTGACAGCTAAGCCCGCAACACCTTCAGAGTAAAATACCAAAAACAAATAAGAAAACAGAGAATTCATACAATTTGCTTTCAAAAGAATAATTAGTAACACACTAAATGAATACCACTTGCCTGGATCAATCACCCCCGCTGGAATAGAGATCAAGAAAACCAAACAGAACCCAAAAGTGATAGATGACAACATATTCAAGCGAAAACATAGCCATTCCATTGCAGCCGCAGTATGAAACCTAGGCCGACCATAACCATCCATCAGTTTCATGTTTGTATCCCTAAATCTTGATTCTTGATCGAAGCTCCTAATAGTTGTCGACCCTGAAATTGTTTCGGCAAAATGTTGTATCACTGGAGCTTTGCATACTCCAACCAACCGTGCTAGTTCTCGTGCTGAAGATATGTAGTATTGCTGCATGAATATAAATTTTTTGAGCATCTTTCTTCACATTTAACATAGTTCATATAGATTGCTGGCTGTAACAGGAGTTAGGTTTTTTTTATATGGATTCATATCGTCAATCATTTTCCATGTTGTGTCAATTTAGAAGTTTCTAACAACTGTAGCAGAAAAAGGTTGAAGAAAATGTTAATATATCAACTGAGTGAACTTTAGTGTGAATAAGGAAGCCAAGTTTCTCACTTCCACATCAAATAGAAGGTAAGGCATGTATAGGCATGAATAACGAGCATCAACAGTGCATGATCAACAAAGAATTAACACTAAAGGGACATTAACATTTCCATTTTAGATTTCATGTGGAAATTCATGTATCCATACAACGTACAATATAGGAGCAGTCGGACAAAGAAGCGTTACCTGTAACCAGATACAGATTGCAATCACAGGGATAAAAATGAGGAAAACCTGCCATGCAACTTGCGACATCACAGCAATAATTCCCAGAAGCTGGATCATTGAGTTGGCAAGGGCCCCAATTTGACCCGGCATGTTCAAGTCCACTACATTTTGGTCTGTAGAAGCCTGCAAGAAATCAATTAGCTACATTGATGAGATTACTGCATTCAGTACAGCAGCAGAGGGAGTGGTAGCTGTTTAAAGCAAAGAAGGAAAGTACATAAAAGTCATCTAATTCTCTTTGAATATCCCAGTAGGGCACTACATTAGAAATATATTTTGCTTACTCTGTTTAGGATTCGTCCACTTGGAGTGGCATCAAAGAAAGACATGGGAGCACGGAAAATGCATAAATGCATTTTACTAAAGAGTAGACTGGCTGTCTTGTACCCAGCTGCTGCAAGAAACATGGATCTGAAGAGGATACAAAAAGAACTTCCGACGGCCAAAGCAACATAAACAGTTAGAAGTGTAGAAGTTTCAACAGCAGGTTTCACATCCTCTGAAACAGGAGTTGCCCAAGCCATCCAGTAATTGGCTCCAATTTGAAGGACCTGAAAGAGAACCTGTGCAAGCAAGATAAACGGAACAAGAGCACCTCCATATGCTGTGGTGATATACTTCCAGTAGACTGACAACCCAACTCTACCTTTCTCTCTCTCTTCTTCTTGAACAAGCTGCCCTTTTGGTAAATCATCTGTTTTAGACTTTTGAACATCAGGGTCTTCTACGTTTTGGACAACCCCACTAGTACTAGCAAATTCTGCATCTTCTTTGCTAACGCTTATTTTTTCAACTGGCTCCACCTCTGCAGAATTAAGCACGGACAAAGCTTCCGCGTGTGCTCCCACAAGTTCCATAAAATCAGTTCCTGAATTAAGAATGTCATTGAACTTTCCCGCTTGAGTAATCCTTCCGTCTTTCATGACCTAATCACAAACAATAAGTTTAAGCAGACAGATACTAACTAGATAATAACACATCTTATAAAATATAATTCTAAGAAAAGCTCTGAATTTTTTACCAAGATGAGGTCTGCAGCAGGTAAGAACTCCACTTGATGAGTAACATAGATTACTGTTTTTGAACCCAAGAGACCCAGCAAGCATTCCTGTAGTGCAATATTTAAGCAAACAAATTAATAATGAAGTGTCAATTTTACGGATGCATATGCCAATAATTCTATGATGTAAATAATTTTGGATACTCAATTTAAACTAGATGTAATCACACTACAAGAGGGAAATGAAATACCTTAAAAAGGTGTGATCCTGTATGAGCATCAACAGCGCTAAAAGGATCATCAAACAGATAAATATCAGCGTCTTGATACAGAGCACGTGCAATTTGTATTCTTTGCTTCTGCCCACCACTTAAATTGATTCCCCTCTCCCCTATAATTGTCTGATCACCAAACGATAGAATTTCCAGGTCCTTCTTTAATGAACATGCTTCAAGCACCCTCTCATATCTTTCTCTGTCCATCTCTTGACCAAACAATATGTTTTCCTCTATCTTGCCACTCTGTATCCATGGTGACTGAGAAACATAGGCCTTTGTCCCACACATTTTAAGAGTCCCCGATATCTTCGGAACTTCTCCCAGAATACAAGAAAGTAAGCTAGACTTGCCTGAGCCAACAGTACCACAAACAGCAACCCTCATACCTTGGCTCACTTTGAAATTTAGATTCTTCAATGTTGGACTAGGGGATGATAAATCCCAAGAGAAATTCCCATCGACTATCTCAATTACTGTATCAGAACTACCTCTTGGAAGGTTCTCTATAACGTCAGGCGGCAAGTCATCAAGACTAAGGAATGATGCAATTCTATCAAGGGATACCTTAGTTTGTGCTATCATTGAAATTGTGTCTGGAAGACCGTAGATAGCCTCTTGAAGAATCCTGAATGTTGCAAGTGCAGATAAGATCTTCCCCGACTCAAGTGGGATCCCCAAAAGCATGCAAGCAACGAAAGTGACCACTGAAACAAATGTTGGGGCACCCCAGAAAACAAATGAGGTCATGGCAGACGTGTAAACAAACTTTCGTAACCATCCTGCCTCAGTCTTCCTGAGCTCATTAATTTTAGACAAAAACTTCATCTCCCACGCTTGAAGCTTGAGAATCCTCATGTTCCTCAAGACCTCAGATGTTGCCTTCATCCTCTTATCTTTTGACTCCATTAACTTTTCTTGAAACTTCTCCTGCAAGGACCCCAAAGGAACATTTGCCAACATAACAACTATTGTTGCAACTAAAGTTGCAATGGCTGCAAGACCAAGATTTATGTACAAAATCACTAGGGCCAAGCCAACTTGTAGAATGAACATCCATAGATCATGCATGTACCAAGAGAAGTCACCAACCCGCTCAGCATCAACAGTCATAAAATTGATAATCTCACCGCTAGTGTGGCCCTGCTTGGACTGGCATGACAGGGTCAATCCCTTATTATAGATCGCTGTAACGAGTACCGCTCGGATTCTTACTTCTACCTGTTGTGCCTTAAAGAACCAGTGCCTTTGACAGAGGCACTCCACCAGCTTCGCAACCATAAATGCAGAAACCAAAGCATAGCCTTCATTTTTGAACTGTCTCCGCCCGTAGAGGTATTGAACAAATGTGTCGATTAGATATGGACCGACATAAGATGCCAATGTGTAAAATATAGCATATAATCCTGTCCAGCCAACATCTTTCCAGACTGAGAATATCAATGCCTTCACCAGATGAAATGTGGTAACTCTGCCATCCGCACCACACTCCGCCTCAAGTTTATTTCTAAAATTTGGAAAGGACCCAACTACACTATCACCCTTGTATAGTTCAGGAACATCCTCAAGGTCTAATGTCTTCTTATTGCCAAGGGCAATTAGAGGACCCATCCAAGAAAAAGTAAGGATACTGAAAATTCCAGCATTTGAATAAGGGGTAACAGGTGTACCCCCTTTGGAATTATTTGACTCGGCATTACCATTACCATTCAAAAGGGGTTCCTCAAGAACGGTATTTCTGCCCTCTTTCTTACCAAAAAACCCCACGTATATAAAGAACAAACCCGAGATGACGCAGACAACATCAAAAACTATAGATTGAACGGGCAAGGAAACGTGTTCCTTGTAAAGAAGAATATCTATCACAAGGGAATAGCAACAGATAGAAAAGTAGGAACCCCACCAAACTCTCAATAAATTTGGGAACTTTGATTCAGAAGAATTAGAGAACTGGGTATGCAAGTAAACACAAAGAGCACCCCAAGCAAGTGTTCTAATGGCTAAATCAAAAAGGGTCACTAGCTTTTCCTCAGACCAATCATTTCTATGCCAATAGAAGTAGTTCAATAAACAAAAAACAAGACTGAGCCCAGAAACACCAAGACAACAGAGTAAAGTTAGCTTATAATACCAACTTTGAATGCTCCCAAACCTCTGTTTTGGACCCTCTCCATCACCCACCTTGAATTTCTTCCACACCCAAGAGACGAGCAACACAAATAACAAAACTAGGTGTAATGAGCCAGAAAACCCACGTATGAAAACCGGTTTGAGAAGAAAATCGGTACCTGGATACGTAATGGATGATGAGTAGTGTGAGAAGAAGGCTGAGAGAGTACCGTTCTTTGAAGAATCAAAAAGCTCCATAATTTGTGGAGCTTTTTGTTGGGGGTTCTCTGAAATTCTGGTAAATGGGGTTTTTGTTGGAATGGTCTGAGTTTTGTATTGAAATGAAGATTTTTGTATGTTATATAGGAGAGAGAGAGAGAGAGAGAGATTAGTTTGTGGACGACTCAGGGAGTGTAGTAAGAGAATGGCGAGTCAAATGTCAGTGTGGCGTTTTCCTGGAAAGTAGGCTAACGTGGTGCGCAAGACTCACATGACGGAGATAGCCATAGATGGCTGCAAAGTGACACCGAAAATTGTTGGTTCCAAGAAATATGTGAACTGATAATATAGACAGGGATAGACCAATCCGTTATAATCTCTCTCTTGTAGAGCCCACCACATTGCATTTCATCAATCCAAAACATTTATTTTTTAGATATTCATTTGAAGATCAGCTTAGATATTCATTTTTAGATATTCTCTGAAAAAATCACTTAAATACGATATTATTTGACCACTTAATTAAATTATTGAAATTTTAATATTATCTTGAGGCACCGTGTTCATTAACTTTATATGTCACAATTAGATGTCTAAACGGTCTCCGATTTGTCTAATTTTTTATAAAAATGATCTATAAATGAAGACTTTAAAAATAGATGATTTGGATCATTGGGAAAAAAAATTAGTAGGGTACCCTAAAAAACGTCCCTCAAATAAAATTATTTGAAGAATCCCTCAATAGACGGAGATAATATCTATATATAACATAAAATTAGAATTTAGAAGTAGGTTCAAAATTCGACAAAAAAAATTGCATCAGGATTATGGACATGTTAAAATCACTAGCCAACAAAAAAAAATTTATATATTTCTGTTTGAGGAAAATTACTATGTAAAATTGTTATGTATAGTTGACTTTGACTAAAGAGATTCTATATGTGATATTTTTATCTGTGGTGGGGAAATGAGAACTTGAACCCAACTTTGACACACACAACAACAACAAAAATAAAATATAAAAAAAAACAGGAAAAAGTATATGTAAATTAAGCTAGTTGATTAGGACAACAGTTCTAAAGTTAGCAAATCTCGGTCTCGGTCACATAAGCTAGCCCTACAACATGTGTGACGAGTAAATTAGAGATTCAACCAGCTAACGTCTGAGTTTACAGTTCTTCCATCCATACTCGGAAAATTCTACGGTGGGCTTGGCGCATGGATGCGCCCATTGTTATAAACCATTCGATGAGTAGTTGGTGATGTGGAGTTATCCACACCGTTGAGTTTGTTACCGGATAAATCGGTTGTTGTAGGTAAAAAGAAAACAAAAACAAAAACTCTCCTTCGGTAGCGTTGGGTTTCTCTTTTCTCTCTCTCTTCCAGTTCGACTCCTTCCAAAATCGCTCCTCTCCTCCTTCTGTGATGACAAGACAGCGCGACGAACACAACTCCTCTCCTCTCAGGTATCTCTCTCTTTCTTCTCCCTAATTGTCTCTGTCATCTCTATATCTCATGGTCTCTCAATCTCCTTCCCAGGCTTCGTTTCAAAACCAAACCCATACCAAAAATCTCAGCCCCAATTGAAATCCCCATTTAGCTCGATCTCTGCCGTCTCTCTCTCTATCTCTCTCTCAATCGTTTCAGCCTTCACTCTCCCTCCCTCACTCGATTCTCTTTCTCTATAGCTTTGGCTTGCTCTCTCTCTCTCTCTCTTAGATACGAGCACCAAACGTGGGTGGGCACAAATTTGTGAGTGATGGGCATCCTTTGAAATAGAAAGTTTAGGGTTTCAATTTTGTTAAACTGAAACCATCTTAGCCAGAAAGTTTAGTAATGGGCATCCTTATGGGCATCACTCTCCCTATGCCAAAAGATAATTTTAATTATTCAAGGTTTGAGTTTTCTAATTTATATTGTAAGTTTTAGGTTTTAATATTGGGCTATGGTCTGTGCAAGTTTTCAACTTTTTAATTTATATTTGGACCATTAATTTGGAGACAAGGTGAGGATTTCATATTAGTGTTGAACTAGATGTAGATTTGGTAATGTTAGTTTAATTTTGAGTTTACTGCTGCATTCATCAATTTTTGGTGTTTTTTTTTTCTTTTCCAATTGATTTTTTTATTTTTCTGAGTTGGTTCTTGTGTCTACAAGTTGCATCTTGTTTTCGTATTCGGATTCCTGAATGTGCTATGATGTCAGTCTTAAGTCTTCTTTTTTTTTTGGCTGGGCTCTGGAGTGTTGCTTTGTTTGCCTTTGTTTAGCCCGGATTCTTCTTTTTTATGTGGTTTTTTTCGCTTTTGTTTGTAGTCTTGGTCGTGTGGGATGGGTTGTGAGGATTTCTCATCCTCCTGTAGCCCCATTGATTTATGAATATAATCTTTGGAAGCTTGTTATGATTTTTTTTCTTTTTTTCTTCTTGTCAGTATTCTACTAAATGCGTGTGAAGGTTGCCTCTTTTTTGGGGTTTTAATGAAAGCTACATAACAACCAAACAATAAAAGCCTCTGTTAGTTTCTTTAGTTTCCTTTTAGTCTCTCTAATTTTTTGCTGACCTTGTGCCTTCTCTTACTGACTGACAATTGGATGTTCACTTGGTGTTGTATTTCAGAAAGAGTGTTGTAATTTTCTATGAATTGTTTGATTTTCATTCATCATGTGTACATCTACATAGGAAGCCCTGCTTATTACCTCTCCTCTCATGCTTACTATCCTAGGATTGTCTACCCTTCATGTATGTGAGTTTTAAATTTTCATAATTATATATGTTATTAAACATTATAGATTATTTAAGGCATCATCTATTATCTGAATTCTGCTTAGTCTTAGTTCCATGTGCATTAATTAACTCTTTAATTCATACATTTACATTTTAGCAAATTGATGTGATTAGTGTGGCTCATACCAAAAAGGCAATCTTAGGCTCATCAAGGAAAGTCGAGCTTTCAAGTGACAAGTTGTATATAGTTTGAGACCTACACTTACTGGATATTAGATCATTTGGTTTATTTCCCTATGTTTATATGTTTTTAATATCATTTGCCTAGATGGTTGACATGTTATTAACATTTTTGTAGTGCTGAATATTTATTTGTATTGGATGTGAGATTTCAGTTTGTTGCTTTATATAATTATTTAGCAATTTAATTATTTCTTTGCACCTTTTGTTTACGAAGCTTTAATTTTCTTTGTCAGTCATACTATTCTTTTTGTACTATCTGTTTTTTTATTTAGCTTGGCATTGTGGTTGAGATGTGGATGTGAGTTTTTTTTGGCTGAAAAGAAACCCATTGTGATTTGAGTTTTTTTTTATTTTTATTTACAGACAAAAAACCCAATATGATTAATTTCAGTATCTTTTTTTTTTTTCTTTTCATGTTGGGCATATTGTTGATGTTGAAATTTTTGTGACTCATTTGAAAAGCATTAGGTATAATTTCTTAATTGTAATGATATTATGAGCTCTGACATTGAGTTCATCTTCAACTCATTTTCATCGGAATTGTTCTATTATATTGAAGTTTGGTATAATATTTAGGCATGTAATTACCAAATTGTAAGGGGTTTTTTGTAGTTAGTGTACGTAACTTAACATACAATTGGCAATCTTTTTGCATTTTCAGAATGCAATTACCAACTGACTGGTCTATTATTGCAATTAGATTATGCGACATTATATTTGTTGCCTTGCATTTTTGTAATGAAAATGCAATAGGTACTTTGATATGTCATTTTTGAATCCAATTAGCAATTAGTTAGTCCGTTTTTACAATTAGTGTATGCATATTGTCATGTTATTGGTAGCCTTTTCAATTTTGAGAATGTAAATACAATATGTGGTTTGTCAATGCAATTGACAAACAGGTAATGTCATTTGCGTTCCAGTTGTGCTATTGACAAACAATTCTCATTTGCGTTCCAATCGCGCAATTGCCATTATCAGTGCACAATTAATTGAAAATATAAATACAATATGTGATTTGTCAATGCAATTGACAAACAGGAAGTGCCATTTGCATTCCAGTCGTGCAATTGACAATCAAACTAGTTCTATTTGCATTCCAATCGTGCAATTGACAATCATAGTGGTCCCATGCTTTATATGTTTATTATGAAAATACAAAAGAAAATTGAACTATGCAGTTGGACAAGTTTATTTTCCAAAATAAACATTTGAATTGATTAAGGGTAAAATAAATACAAGTTAATAGAAAGTATTAGGTCATACAGATCCACATAAATAAAGGTACAAAGCATTGGATTTTCACATATTAACTTTTATTGTTAAGCTCTTTTTTTAAAGTTAGATCTCACTTTTAAATAATGATGGGCAATTTGTCTCTTGTTTGGCAATTGCCATTGATATAAAAAAGAGAGAGCATGTTTTACCATCAATTACCGAACTGATACTCATGCCCATCAACTGCCTATTTTGCTTTCGCCCAGTCCCATCAAGTTGGCAATTGATAAACAGAAAATACTTAATTGGCATTTCAATTTGCAAAAATCGACTGCTGGATTGGCAATTACGAAACCCATGGTTTTACAAGGTTTGGGAACGTTCATGTCTCAAATGCTGTAAGATGGGTCTGTAATGTTGTAAACCATTGTTTTTACAAAAATAAGGAGCAGTTTTTTTTAATGTTTTAATCACGATGCAAAATCGTGTAAAGTGCATCCATATCCTTGTAAAAAGGGAATTCACAACATTATGGATTCGGTGAACCCAAATGTTGTAATCCAAGTGCAAAAAACTCATAAATCGATACCAAAATCTTGTAACTTACGTGTTTTTGGATTCCCTTTACAACGTGGCACATTTGTATCCAAAATATTATAATATCAGTCCTTAATCTTGTAAAATCTCATGTAAATCATAATAGATAAATTAAAAATACACAAAATACACAAAAAATTCATACGAACTCCTTATGACATTCTATAATCTCTCATGCTCCAAAAATATAATTTTGACACTTCAAAAAAAAAATCAAACAAAAACTCTTGTTTGTTTCTAAACAAACCAAAGCACTAGTTAGTGTTCTATGAGTCCTTAAGCTTGTAAACCCTCGTATTTACTAGAATAAGGACCCAATTTTACATCTCCAAGGTCCACATTTCTACTTAAAACTTTTTTTTTATGCTAAGTCATGTCTCACTTTTCAATAATGAAGGAATGCACAAATGATTTTCAAATTTGAGAATGTCAATATAGTACGTGATTTGTAAATTCAATTGACAAACAGGTAGTGTCATTTGCATTCGTGTCTTACAATTGACAAACAAAGCAGTCTCGTTTACAGTCCAATTGCGCAATTACAAGCTATAATGGACACACGTAAATAAAGTTACAAAGTATTATAGTTTCCAAGTGGCTTTATGAGTTTAATAAGGACTTGTTGTCCAAGTCCAAATAGAAAATATTAGTTTAATCATTTACGAACTTTTATAACATTTGAATTGTACCATATATTTGGACAAGTTATAACATTTCAATTGTACCATACATTTGGACAAGTTTATTTCCCCTAAAAAATATGTGAATTAATTAAGGGTAAAATAAATACAAGTTATAACAAATAAAAAGTATTAGGTCGTACGGATCGACATAAATAAGTAACAAATAGAAAATATTAGTTTAATCATTTACGAACTTTTATTTTAAGTAACTACTTCTAGTTAGTATTATCAATATTCATGGCGATTTGAGTAATTGACAAACAGGGACTGTGTAATTGACAACCAGGAAGCAACCAATTGCATACCAATATTCAATTGCATTTTAAGTACAATCTTATAACTTACAAGTTTAGTGTACGACGTTATAGTATTATTATAACAAAAAATTGTAACATCGGTCCTTACGCTTGTAAACTTTTGTGTTTACTAGAATAAGAGCCACTTTTTACATCACAAAGGTCTAACCTTATCAATTCTTTGTAATGTAGATTCATATCCTTGTAAAATAAGGATTTATAACTTTATGGATTTGGTGAACCCTAATGTTGTAATCTTGATGCAAAAACTTGTAAACTTTATGGATTTACGACGTTATGGTACCCTCGGTCCTTAATCTTGTAAAGCACTTTTTACTAGAATAATGACCCATTTTACATCGTTAAGGTCCACCATTACCAATTCCTTGTAATGTGGATCCATATCCTTGTAAAATGGTGATTTACAACACTATGGATTTGGTAAACCCTAACGTTGTAATCCAGGAGCAAAACCTTGTAAATTTTTACCAAAAACTCGTAAGTTACGAGTTTAGGGATTCTCTTTACGACGTTAAGGTACCATCGGTCCTTAATCTTGTAAACCATTGTTTATTAGAATAAGGACCCATTTTACATCCCTAATGTTCACCATTATCAATTCCTTGTAATATGGATACATATCCTTGTAAAAGGCTGATTTACAACATTATGGATTCGGTGAACCCTAACGTTGTAATCTAAGAGCAAAAACTTGTAAGTTACGAGTTTAAGGATTCTCTTTATGACGTTAAGGTACCATCAGTCATTAATCTTGTAAACCATTGTTTACTAGAATAATTGACCTGTGGGTAGTTATCTATAACTATTGTTTTATTTGGCTTGTATGTTTTCCTGTTTACAGGACTTCCCAACCCACTGAACATGAAACTTCACTGCAATCAATGGTACCATGCATATGAAGAGTCCTAATTTACATGACTTCTAAATCTTCTTCATAGGAAAGGGACTCACTCTTCTTCTTGGACTTCTTAATTTGAAATTGGTTTTGATTATGTTTTCCAGTTAGGTATTGTTTTGTTTTTTATTTTGGATTTGCAGGTATTCCAACTAGCAGCCCATCCACCTATCCCCGCATATGATATGGGTAAAATTTTGTTTTTTCTTCAGATTTATCTCTCTGTCTTTGTCTTTCATTTTGGTGAATGGTTGGAGATTTTATTTATTTATTTTAGTGATGCATGAGGAATATATATTCATTTTGGTGAATTGTTTTTCAGGTTGGGGTAAAGAATTAGGCGGCTACTTGAATTTGTAATATTTTTCATTGTATCTAGAGATTTTATTATTATTATTATTATTTTATATTTTTTATACATAATGACTTGAGATTTTAGATTTGTAATTATTGGTTATGTATAGTGAATGTATTGAACTATACTTTCAATTACATGAATGAAGTTTATGTTAGCTTTGATGTAGTACCATTGAGAATAAGCTTTTAAAGTAAATTTGACTGTTATATCTTAGTTTATGTGCCAATTGAAAGAATCATCCCATTAGCATTGTGAATGGGCATTGTACCATAAAGTTGTATTTTCAGATTAGTGTATGTATATTGCCATGTTATTGACAGTCTTTTCAATTTTGAGAAAGTATATACAATATGTGATTTGTCAATGTAATTGACAAACAGGCAGTGCCATTTGCATTCCAGTCGTGAAATTGACAAACAAAGTAGTACTATTTGCATTCAAGTCGAGCAATTGCCATTATCTATGCACAATTAATTGAAAATGTAAATATAATATGTGATTTGTCAATGTAATTGACAAACAGGTAGTGAAATTTGCATTCCAGTAGTGCAATTGACAATCAAAGTAGTCCTATTTGCATTTCAGTCTTGCAATAATTGTTATCTTTGCACAATTATGAAACATAGAATCTCTCACTAATGATAAATCCTTCATAATTAATTGTATGTTCAAAAGGTTGTAATCCATGTGCAAAAAAACTTAGTAGAATGCATAAAAACATTGCTTAATAGTGAGTGACCGGTTAAATGGGTTGCTCCAAGTTAAAAAAAGAAAAAAAAAAGAAGAGAAATCTAAAAAGAAAGAAGGCTTTCCTGCGACTTCTATCTCTTCCTCTTCTTGGCACTTCTATCTATTTTTCTTCGCATGACTCGTGTCTCTTCTTCTCTCTCTTCTTTAGTTGGGCTTGTTAAAATGAAGGTTTGATTATTTAAGAATAGAAGAAAGGAAGGGAAGAGAGAGAGAGAACAGAGAGAGCAATAGAAGAAAGAAATCAAAGCTTATGTATATTTCTCAATCATCTGAGCAGTACAATTGTAAGCTTATATATTCTTAGCTTTTGCTGACTGATTAAGCACTATTGTTGACTAGCTTTTCTGAATTTCTAACCACTTCACTATTGTTGTCTTTCTTTGTGGTAGATGTTAAGTGTTAGCTTATGTAATTTGTTTGATGCTATAGACTTATTATATAATGATGTCAAATATGATCGTGTATTGTTCTATCTCAATGGGTTCAATGAGTTAATTCCAAATGAAGTGACCATAAGATGGAAAGGGCACTGATAGATTGGCTCACCTAAGATGAAAAGGTAATAATGTAATTGACAAACAGTTAGTTGGAAATTGCAAAGGAATAATACAATTGATAAACAGTTAGTTGGAAATTGCAAACGAATAATACAATTGACAAACAGTTAGTTGGAAATTGCAAACGAATAATGCAATTGACAAACAATTCGTTGTAAATTGTTCCATAGAATTGTAAAACCCATCCGTAATCTTGTAATATCGTAATTTACAAGGATAAAGACATCTAGTACAATATTAAGGTAACTAGGGACATTAGGAAAGTAAATTGGGTCCTTATACGTGTAAACACAAATGATTACATTATTAAGGTATCGTATTACTCTGTTTAGGACAGTCATGTTCCACAAGATTGTAAAATTCACCCTTAATCTTGTAATATCGTAATTTATAATTATAAAGATATGTAGTATAATATTAAGGTAAAGTGGAAAATTTAGAAGATAAATTGGGTCCTTATACTTGTCAACATGGATGTTTACAATATTAAGGTCTCGTATTACTCTATTTTGGATAGTTATGTTCCAGAAGATTGTAAAACTCATCCTTAATCTTGTAATATCGTAATTTACAAAGAGAAGGATGTCTAGTACAATATTAAGGTAACTAGGAACATTAGGAAAGTAAATTGAGTCCTTATACGTGTAAACACAAACGTTTACTATATTAAGGTCTTGTTTTACTCGGTTTTGGACAGTTATGTTCCATATGATTGTAAAGTGCATCCTTAATCTTGTAATATCGTAATTTACAAAGATAAAGACATGTAGTACAATATTAGGGTAAATGGGAACATTCGGAAGGTAAATTGGGTCCTTAGTATTGTAAACATGGATGTTTACAATATTAAGGTCTCGTATTACTCTATTTTGGATAGTTATGTTCCAAGAGATTGTAAAACTCATCCTTAATCTTGTAATATCGTAATTTACAAAGAAAAGGACGTCTAGTACAATATTAAGGTAACTAGGGACATTAGGAAAGTAAATTGAGTCCTTATACGTGTAAACACAAACGTTTACTATATTAAGGTCTTGTTTTACTTGGTTTTAGACAGTTATGTTCCATATGATTGTAAAATGCATCCTTAATCTTGTAATATCGTAATTTACAAAGATAAAGACATGTAGTACAATATTAGGGTCAAGGGGAACATTCGGAAGGTAAATTGGGTCCTTAGTATTGTAAACATGGATGTTTACAATATTAAGGTCTCGAATTACTCTATTTTGGATAGTTATGTTCCAGAAGATTGTAAAACTCATCCTTAATCTTGTAATATCGTAATTTACAAAGAGAAGGACGTCTAGTACAATATTAAGGTAACTAGGGACATTAGGAAAGTAAATTGAGTCCTTATACATGTAAACACAAACGTTTACTATATTAAGGTCTTGTTTTACTTGGTTTTGGACAGTTATGTTCCATATGATTGTAAAATGCATCATTAATCTTGTAATATCGTAATTTACAAAGATAAAGATATGTAGTACAATATTAGGGTAAATGGAAACATTCGGAAGGTAAATTGGGTCCTTAGTATTGTAAACATGGATGTTTACAATATTAAGGTATCGTATTACTCTATTTTGGGTAGTTATGTTCCAGGAGATTGTAAAACCCATCCTTAATCTTGTAATATCGTAATTTACAAAGAGAATGACGTCTAGTACAATATTAAGGTAACTAGGGACATTAGGAAAGTAAATTGAGTCCTTATATGTGTAAACACACACGTTTACTATATTAAGGTCTTGTTTTACTTGGTTTTGGACAGTTATGTTCCATAGGATTGTAAAATGCATCCTTAATCTTGTAATATCGTAATTTACAAAGATAAAGACATGTAGTACAATATTAAGGTAAATGGGAACATTCGGAAGGTAAATTGGGTCCTTATACTTGTAAACTCGGATGTTTACAATACTAAGGTCTTGTATTACTCTTTTATGGATAGTTATGTTCCTGAAGATTGTAAAACCCATCCGTAATCTTGTAATATCGTAATTTACAAGGATAAAGACATCTAGTACAATATTAAGGTAACTGGGGACCTTAGGAAAGTAAATTAGGTCATTATACTTGTAAACACAAATATTTACAATATTAAGGTCTCGTATTACTCTATTTTGGACATTTATGTTCCATAAAATTGTAAAATCCATCATTAACCATTGTTTACTAGAATAAGGACCCAATTTACATCCCTAATGTCCACTATTACCAATCCTTTGTAATATGGATCCATATTCTTGTAAATATATGATTTACAACATTATGGATTTGGTGAACCCTAACGTTGTAATCCATGAGCAAAACCTTGTAAATTGTTACCAAAAACTTATAAGTTACGAGTTTAGGGATTCTTTTTACAATGTTTTGGTACCCTCGTATCCCAAAATTGTAAAATCAGCCCTTAATCTTGTAAACCCTCATTTTACTAGAATAAGGACCCAATTTTCATCCTCATGGTCCGGAGTTACCAATTCCTTGTAATGTGGATCCATATCCTTGTAAATGAGTATTTACAACATTATGGATTAGGTGAACCCTAATGTTGTAATCATGGTTCAAACATTTGTAAACCGCTACCCAAATCTTGTAACTTATAAGTTTTAGGATCCTCTTACAATGTTATGGTATTCTCATATCCAAATTACTGTAAATTACTATCCAATCATATGCCAATTGCCAAACAGGAAAGGCATAATTGCATGACCCTTATGCAATTGCATTTTCAAAAAGTGGAAACTTGATAACTTGTATAACCGGTAACCAATTTTTTTAAAAATATGGGAGTATCATAAAGGACAAATGGTGCATGGGTGCACCTGGTGCACTGTAGAAGGTGGTGTTGTGTGCACAGCAAGAACTTCCCCACTACTGGACAAAACATTCGACAAGAACTTCCAAATTCAAAAGGAGTTCACTGTCATCTTTTAAATCCCAACACGTGTTTTGAATAAAAGCATGTGAAGTGGTAGTTGGTACACTCTGAGATTCCAAATTCCAAATTCCAATCCATTATTAATATTATTCTGTATATATTTCCTTTTTAGGAAAATTATTATGTAAAATTGTTTGGGCATGGCAGGAATGTAATCACAAAACAATCATTTTATATGCGATGCCAAAGTGACTTGGGGAGTTGAGGTGTCGGCACTCGGGAGTGTGATTAAAGGGGTGGGTGGCATGTGATCAAAATTAACAAAAAAATGAGAAGGCCTTAATTCTTATTATCATTATGTTCTGCTCTTACTATAATATGTTCTACATGTATTAAAATGTTAAGGTAAGTTTGTTGTTTTTCATTTCTTAAATGATGAATGAGATATTGATCATAAGAAAATTGATAAATAAAATTTTGTCAATGGGACCTGTTAGTGACAATAAAAAATGTCATCTTGCACTCATCATTTGTAACTATATAAGGGAAAAAATACATGATGGTTTTTTTGAAGCGCTAAGAACAGTTCCTTTTAATTATAATATAAAAATTAGAATAGAAAAATTTATATGGATTCAAATTCTCATTGAGGAGTTGGGTTTGATCCTCAGATTTAATGACTTTGATATAAGTCCTTTGACTTTTGTGTCACATAAGATTACATTCCTTTTAAAATATATTCTGATGTAATCTTTTTATTTTTTTATTTTTAAAATTATTTTTGTTCCATTGATGCGCCGAATGACTTAAATCGGTAATAGTGATTTATGTCATAAAAATTAGCCATTTACAACGTTTGGCATTGAATAGATTAGTGGTCTACCTTTTCTTCTTTTACTTCACGGTTTAGCTGGAAGTTCTCCAAAAGTATGAAAAGCTATAGGACTTTGTACCATCCATTCAGATTCCCCTAAAAAAAGTAAGATAAAATCCTATAAAATTGTGTTTGTCCATGCCCTACTCGAGGCAAATACAGCAGACGGGGGAAGCTATTTATATCGTTTGGCATTGATATAATTGATTGTTTGTTTCTTTTTTAGTTTGTCCATTAAATTTGAACTTTAAAATTACAATCAACTTGACGGGGAAAGCCTTTTTCATTTGTTTTGTATCGTCCTTCCTAGACGAAGGTACGTATTGGGTGGAGGTATGATTATTCTACAAGGAAAGAATGGCATGGATTATTCTGCACTAGAAAATTGATCATATATTTTTCATACCTAGAGGGAAGATGAGTCTTGGGTACAGGTTGTGTTACCTTTTGAGTAGGCAATCAACCATTATATATTAACCTATAGCGCAGATGAGTCTCGGGTGCAAGTTGTTCCCTTTTCAGTAGGTGATAAACTATACAGAACCTCTAGTTGAGGTATTTTTTGTGTACAATAGCAATGTGTATCGTTTCCAATGATGTAGGTAATTTCATTAGTGGTATATATGTGTTATTTGATGGTTATAGTTCCTATTGTTGCTGGTGTAATTGTTGCACCTTTTTTTTTTGGGGTCAAAATTGTTGTACCTTAGTAAAAGGTTAAACTTATCTACCTATATGATAGGTAGGGTAAATTTATTTTTAGTGTTCATATATATATAGTTGATTCTTTGTATAGTTTAGTTTTTGCTGACAATTTTTGCGGATGAGGACTTTTAGCAAGATTGTATGACTCTAAGAGATTTCGGCATTAAAAAGCAAGAAATCATGAGAGATTAGTTTGAAATGAGCATGATTGTAGAAGTAAATAATTTTAAAAATTATGGACATAAAAATTGCTTAAATGGTCACTGGCTAGATCTGTGGACTACATGTTCACCCGTTTTGATTTGTTTCCTGTGATGGTAGGGTAAAGTTCCCCATTAATTTAAAGATCATGGTTTGGTCAATAAATTAACTTTCTTTATGTGTTGAGCGTGCCACCGTTAGCAATTTTTCAATTCTAACAGTTTTGAGAGTAAAGATAACTTGCGCCCCAAGCTATTGACTTTGAACAAAACGATTGTGAATTTGGGTGAGGAATATCTCCCAAGTAAGTTCTTTTCTATGCCTTAGACAGGTAAGGACTTTATAATTTTTCTCAGTATAAAACCAGTAGTTCTGGCTAGAATAAATGATAACAGATTGAACTAATTTCAGGTAGAACTCCCCTTTACAAGGCTCAAAAGGGGAAAACTGACTATACAAAGACAAGAAGAGGGCTGTGCTTCCATTACTGTCTAGGTAGTTGCCTCTGTTCTGGGTTGGACTGGATGTGTCTGTGCTGGACTAGACTTTCAACAACTTCAACTGCTAGGCTTCAGTTGCAAATCGATACCAAAGGTTGAGTTTGGCAGAGCATTAATCTACTTCAAACCCTGGAAGGCTTTTGGATGGGCAGAACTGGGACTTCTCCAGTCTGAAAGGGACAAAAGTGGCTGGACTTGAGCTGGAGCTGTACTGTGGTACCTGTGATGCTTAGTCAGGGCTCTCCATAAATTTGTTGAGGTTTTAATATTTGAGAAAAACTCAAACTCTGCTTGTCTTGGCTTTTGCTGAACCAAATTTGTAACGAGAGAAATCTCGTTTTGTTGATTTGTGAACTGGGATTCGAATTAGAAACAGTATTCTAACTGTCTTTGCTGGGAAGAAGCAGGATGATTCTGCAAGCTTGTTGAGAAGCTTTTGAAATTAAAATGCTTCAGACTCTGGGTCTGTTGGACTTTGTTTGGAATTTTTCTGTGATCAAGTGATCATTTTTAGTGTTTGTCTTTTGACTAAGTTTTTGGTTGTGTTGATTGATTGTCTTTGCTCTGTTCACCCTCTCTCGTATATATAAGAAATGTTCTTGAGAGTAGGAGTTTTGATCTTTAAATATTGGGCGGCAAATCATCTCAAAAGATCTTTAATTTTTTAAAGGAAAAAGAAGGGGATTCTATCCATTTTATGGCAAGCAAACACTCAACAACCAGTTCCTGAAGTGACCACTTCTCTGTATTTTTGATGGGGTGCCATGCCTTTCTTCCATTTCAACTGCTTTTGCAAGAGTCTGAATTTTGAGATGGTAAGTTCTCAGTTTTTGAACAGCTCCCTGTTTCCCACTTATCTCCTTTTCACAGAAGCAGAGTCTGCTTATCCTTGAAAATGGTGTTTTTTTCTCAAAAATACCGGAATATCTTTAGATAAACTAAACGGAATTTGATCTCCTGGCCGCAGAGTTTCTTCAGAGATGTTCTTCTTTATACCTGCCTCTGTTCAATCTTTAACTTCAGCCGAAATTGTTGACTTTTCCAAGTCAGGGGTCACATGGGTTTGTTTTTTTTCTTTTTAAGATCAATTGAGTCCAGTTTGTTTTGAGCCCAATTTGAGTTCCTTCGAGGCCCAAGTCTCTTCCTGATTTTGACCGTTTTCCAGGCCTCCAATGTTTGGGCCGAGTTCATTATTTTGGCATGTCTATTTGTTAACGGGCTGGGCGCGTTGATGGGCTGAGAGCGTCAAAAAACGGGTGGCCTAAAAATGATGTGGGCTTTTTGCTTTCGGCTTAGGCGTGCCAAATTTGGGCCCAAACACTACAATTGAGAGAATATACAATTGATGTCCTACATCCATTATATCTTAATGAAATTGAACTTATATCTAAGAAGCCCAAATTAGAATTACGATGGTTTGAAGTAAATTACAAAGGAAGCTGTTATTGAAACTCAAAAAACTAATTCAGTACTCCATGAAGTGGTGTGGTGAATATGGTTTTGAGTGCACAGCAAGATAATTGACAGTTTTGGATCTTCTTGTGTTATAACTTATACATATGTTGTATTACTGGTGGGCAACAAGTCCACATCACACCCTCCTCCCCACTAGACAAGACGTTCGACAATATTTTTTTTTTTTAGGTGAGACCTAAGGGTATCCACCGTCGACAGCAGTGACTAATCCCTTTCGCCGTAGGACCTCTCCCAATGGAGATAAACGGATGGCCATGAAATGCGCTCCATTCCCATGGGCGGGGGTTCGACAAGAACTTCAAAATTCAAAAAAAGTTCATTGTCATCTTTTAAATCCCAACACATGTTTTGACTAAAAGTATGAGTCAGTATATACTCCGATTCCAAATTCCATGCGCCTGCCTGATATTTTGGACTGTGATGCTTTTCGAATATTCATTATGTTATGGCTCTCAGACCACAAGATGTATTTCTTGGTTGCCAAGCCATGCCAACCTGATACGATATCTTTGAAGTTGGAATGTCATTTAATGGCAGACACCAACTTTCAACATATGGTGACTTATTTTATATATTCCAAATTCGTAATAATGCCAATTTTCCTTTTTCTTTGTCATCACGCATATAAGTAGTCACTTTCTTCAACATTTCTTGGAGAAAGAAAAGGAAATCATGTGGACCAAAAAGACAAAAAAGGAGCTAGCAAATCACTAACACCTATACTTAAATAATAGAGTGATTAGTTTCAACTGTCTTATGTAAACACTAGACTTAAAAACTTTGGGAAGAAATACCTCAAATAGTAGTTTGAAATTGCTTGTGCTCTTACCCAAATGATAATTCATTTTTAGGAGAGAAATTCTCATGCGACAAGGATAGCACTTTTTGCTATCTCTGGCCAATAACGCAATGAAACGTAGGATAATTTTTCCACATGTCATTGTGTTATTAGTTCGAGATAGCAAAAAGTGTCAATCCCCGTTATAGATAAGTTTTTTTTTGCATTTTTAGACCATATTATGCAATACTGGGGTCCACTTACAACCGCGGACCCGGAAAATTTGAGCAATGTGGGCCATAAATAAGGGTGAAACCAAATTTTTTTTGCATGTGCCGTTCCAGCCAAAATGGTCAAAGAAACCACACAAAGTTGGAACTTGACAAAGTTAAGTGAAAGATGTCAGAATACAATGTGAAACCTAATCTGCGAACAATAACAACTGTTATTAGAACTCAAATTCGAAAATGAAAATAGAGGTATATAATTCATAGAACATTGCTACAATTTAATTAACCATTTAGATTTTTTATTTTTTATTTTTAAATCTCACTTTGTAATGTTAAACTGAATTATAAGAAAAAGAAAAGGCAATAAGATTTTTAATTAATTATAATTTTAAATTAACCCGTTGTTCTGTTAGATCAATGAAATATATAAGTTGACCAAAATTGATAACATATTGTTTGGGCTTAAATTTGGCGCACCCAAGCCTAAAAGAGAAAGCCCACGACATTCCCAAGCCGACTGTTCCAAAGCTCTGAACCCATCAACGCAATCCGGCCCATTAAACGATTGAACGGATCAAAACAAATGAACACGGCCCAAAACGTTAGGAGGTCTGGGAACAGTAGGAACCAGGAAAGGGTTGGGCCTCGAAGAAATTCGAAATTAGGCACAACGTAAACTAGACTCAATCTGGTCTGCAAAACGGAACAGTCCCACGTGATCCCTGACTTGGAAGAGTCAATATTTTCGGCTGAGATTGAAGATTGAACAGGAGCAGGTACAAAAAGAAAAATCTCTGAAATAGCTTTGCTGCCAGGAGATCAAATTCCGCTTAATTTATCTAAAGATATTCTGATATTATTAGAAAGGCACCATTTTCAAAGATAAGCAAACTCTGCCCCTGCAAAAAGGAGATAAGCGGGAAACAGGGAGCTGTTCAAAACTGAGAGCTCGCTATCTCAAACGTTCAGACTCATGCAAAAGTAGATTGAAATGAAAGAACAGGCATGGCACTCCATCAAAATACAGAAGCAGTCACCTCAGGAACTGATCGTTGAGTGTTTTCTTACCAGAAAAGGAATGGAACTCCTGTTTTTGTTTCAATTAAAAATTAAAAAGATCTTTTACTTACCGCCCACCCTCAAAAACATTTCGTATATATACAAGAGAGGGTGAACAGAGCAAAGGACAATCAATCAACACAACCAAAAACCCAGTCAAAAGACAAACACTCAAAAGATCACTTGATCACAAATATCTCAAAACAAGTTACAACAGACTCAGAGTCTGAAGTACTTCAAATTCAAAAGCTTCTCAGACAAGCTTGCAGAATCATCCTATTTTCTCCCAGCAAAGGCCGTTAGACCCCTGCTTCTGATTTGAATCCCAGTTCACAACTCAACAATAACGAGATTTCTCTCGTTACAAATTTGGTTCAGCAAAAGCCAAGTTTAGCAGAGTTCGAGTTTTTCTCAAATATGAAAACCTCAACAAATCTATGAAGAGCCCTGACTAAGCAGCACAGGTACTGCAGCACATCCCCAGCTCAAGTCCAGCCACTTCTGCCCCTTTCAGACTGGAGAAGTCCCAGTTCTGCCCATCCAAAAGCCATCCAGGGCTTGAAATAGATTAAAGCTCTGCCAAACTCAAGCTTTGGTATCGATTTGCAGCCGAAGCCTAACAGTGGAAGCTGTTCAGAGTCCAATCCAGCACAGGCATACCCAATCCAGCCCAGAACAGAGGCAACCAACCAGGCAGAAATGGAAGAACAGCCCTCCTCTTGTTTTCATATAGTCAGTTTTCCCTTTTTGAGTCTTGTAAAGGGGAGTTCTGCCTGAAATCAGTTCAATCTGTTATCAGTTGTTCTGGCCAGAACTGCCGGTTGTTATACTGAGATAAATTATAAAAGTCCTTGCCAGTCTAAGGCATAGAAAAGAACTTACTTGGGAGATATTCCTCACCCAAATTCACAATCGTTTGGTCAAAGTCAGTAACTTGGGGCGCAAGTTATTTTTACCATAAGTCTGTTAGGGTTGAAAAATTGCTAATAGTGGCACGCTCAACACATAAAGAAAGTTAATTTACTGACCAAAACATGGTCTTTGAATTAATGGGGAACTTTGCCCTGTCATCTCAGGAAATAAATCAAAACGGGTGAACACATATATAAACTACAAAACGTAGGATTGACAAGAGAACTTTTGGCCAAAACTTACCACGCACAATATAGCCTTGAAACAAGAGAAAAACTTTGAATTTGCCTATCACGGCAGACAAACAAATATCAAACCCAAGAAATATTTAGGCCTTCCAATTGTAGGGTTGGAATATTGCTACTAAACAAGATAGAGTGGCTAGGTTGGAAGGGTTGGAATAATAATTATTATATGCAGACATGCTTAGCCAAGTTGATTAGAGTGGATATGCTCCTCACTCTGCACCCGAGTTTGATCCCTCTCTCATAGTTTAAATTAAATTAAAATAGAATATCACTTATATTAAAAAAAAATAATTACTATTGTATTGCGTCTGACAAAAAAAGGGAGCTCGTGACAAATGGATACTCCTTGAATATTGAGTCCAACTGTGTGGACCTTGGAAATGATCAGAGCCACGGGGAAGAGAATAAATTTAACTCTATATATGCACATTACAGGAAAAGAGAAGATAAGCTAACAGAACCTTTTTTTCTTGATAAAGCCATCGAACTCACTCATGACGGACCCACAGTGAAGTCAATAGGGTCAAACGACCCTGTGGACTCCATGAAAACAAACTAGAAGGTCCTCTTGACCTGACTGGGTGACCCCATGAATGTACTGAAGGAAAGAGTTGCTGGTGCGAGGAAGAAGAAGAAGTGCAGCGCGCTTCTTTTTTTTTAAAGCACGCTGGTGAAAACGGCATTGGCCCAGCATTTTTTTTTATTTTAAAAAACGCTGGCCAAAACAGCGTCGTTTTGGCCCAGTGCTTATTTTTTTTTTAAAACATGCTGGCCAAACAGCATCGTTTTGCCCCAACGCTTATTTTTTTTGTAGTGATTATTATGTAAAATTGTTTGGGCATGGCAAGAATGTAATCACAAAACAATCATTTTATATGCGATGCCAAAGTGACTTGGAGAGTTAAGGTTTGGGCATGGCATGAATGGATTATGGATAGCCATGGTCGGCACTCGGGACTATAATTAAAGGTAGGGGTGGTTGTGGTTCGGTAACCGCGACTTTTTGCCCAAACCGCAAACCGACCGACTATTTGCGGTATGGTGATTTTTGAAACCGCAAACCGACCGCGTTTTGCGGTGGTAAACCGCAAAAAGCGGTCAGTTACCGTGAATTAGCGGTTTAAAACCGCAAGTTCTTTTTCTGTCATAAAAATCCAACTTCTCAAGCATCACAACCTAAAGAAAATTAAAGTTCAATTCCAAGCATTCCAATTAAAGTTAAACTTCTCAAGCATTCCAATTCCAAATTCTTTAAAGTTACAAACCAAAAGGAAAATGCAATGCAAAATGAATTAAAGTTACAACCCAAAAGAAAATCCAATTCAAAGTTAATTAAAGTTACAAACTAAAAGGAAAATGCAATGCACCAATATTACAAACTAAAGTTACAAACTCAAGTGAGAGAGAGAGAGAGACACAAAGAGAGAGAGAGAGAGAGAGAGAGAGAGAGAGAGAGAGAGAGAGAGAGAGAGAGAGAGCTTGAGTTGAGTGAGCGTGGTGGAGGTTGAGTTGAGAGAGAAGAGACAGAACTTAGATTGATAGAGAGAGAGAGAGAGGAGGAGATGAGTTCGATTCGGGTCTGTGAGAGAGAAGCCGATTTTGAGAGTTGAGAGAGAGAGAGAGAGAGAGAGAGAGAGATGAATGAGAATCAGAGAGTTGAGATGAGAGAGTGAGATCGCATAAGGAGAGAAGAGAGGCTTAGATCTGATCGCATCTAACAGCTACGATTAATGGGTGTGAATAGAAAATATTGTATGAAATATGTTGTACGAAATATATTTTACATACAATATAAGTATATTATATTCAATATAATATATTATAGACAATATTATTTAAAATATATTCGCGGTTTGCGGTAACCGCAAGTTTTGAAAATCAAATACCGCAAATGTGGTTCGGTTCTAAATACCACAAATGCGGTTCGGTTTACCGCGATTGCGGTTTCATTGCGGTAAATTACCGGTTGGTTTTTGCGGTTTTTCGGTATAAAATGCCACCCCTAATTAAAGGGGTGGGTGGCATGTGATCAAAATTAACAAAAATGTTAAGATAAGTTTGTTGTTTTTCATTTCTTAAATGATGAATGAGATATTGATCAAATAAGAAAATTGATAAATGAGATTTTGTCAATGGGACCTATTAGTGACAATCAAAAATGTCATCTTGCACTCATCGTTTGTAATTATATAAGGGAAAAATATATGATGATTTTTTTAAGCGCCAAAAATGGTTCCTTTTAATTATAATATGAAAATTAGAATAGAAAAGGTTGATATATATCCAAATTCTCATCGAGGAGTTGGGTTTAATCCTTAGATTTGATGACTTTGATCTAAATCCTTTGACTTTTGTGCCACATAGGATTACATTCCTTTTTAAATATATTCTGATGTAATCTTTTTATTTTTTTTATTTTTAAAATTATTTTTGTTCCAATGATGTCCTTATGACTTAAATCGGGTAATAGTGATTTATGTCATAATAATTAGCCATTTACAACATTTGGTGTCACGACCCGACTCCCCTAGTACGATATTGTCCGCTTTGGGCCCCTCTCTGCCCTCACGATTTTGTTTCTAGGATCTCACAAGCAACTTCCCAGTGGGTCACCCATCCTGGGATTGCTCACTTAACTTCAGAGTTCCTATGACTCTGAAGCCAGTGAGCTCCCAAAAGGCCTTGTGCTAGGAAGAGAAGTGTCCACACATTTAAAGCACTGCACCTTTCCCTTCCCGAGCAATGTGGGATTGCTCACCATTCTTGTTTCCCCAAAACACGAGTCTTACAATCCACCCCCCTTGGGGCCCACCGTCCTCGCTGGCACACTTCCGGTCGGGGTCCAACTCTGATACCATTTTGTTACGACCCGACTCCCCTAGCACGATATTGTCCGCTTTGGGCCCCCCTCTCTGCCCTCACGGTTTTGTTTTTGGGAGCTCACAAGCAACTTCCCTGTGGGTCACCCATCTTGGGATTACTCTAGCCCCAACTCGCTTAACTTCGGAGTTCCCACGACTCTGAAGCCAGTGAGCTCCCAACATGCCTCGTGCTAGGAAGAGAAGTGCCCACACATTTAAAGCACTTCACCTTTCCCTCCCTGAGCGATGTGGGATTGCTCACCGTTCTTGTTTCCCCAAGACACGGGTCTTACATTTGGCATTGAGTAGAAAAGGCAAATACAGCAGACGGGGGAAGCTATTTATATCGTTTGGCATTAATATAATTGATTGCTTGTTTCTTTTTTAGTTTGTCCATTAGGGGTGTATTCAATTGAGATTTTAAAAGACTATTTTGGGATAAAAAAGTCTTTTGGTATTCAATTAAGACTTTTAAATAATCTAAACAAGTCTTGTGGTATTCCATTAAGACTATTACCCTCCGTTTGGATAAGGGAAAACAACTCGGAATTTAGTTAAAAGTCGGGAATTTAAGAGGAGAAAGTGACAATTCTCTTGTTGGCAAGTTAAGCCCAGAATTTATTAAATGACGTGCGAAAAAAATAGTGGAAATTGAAGCATCAAATTCCCGAGTTTAATTTCCATCAAAATAGGCGTCATTTCACAAGTTTCATAGTGTCATTTTACAAAATTCTGTCATTTACAAAATTCGACATACATAAATCCAAACATCAAAATCTTCAATTGCCAAAAATTGAAATGATGCAAATCGAAATTCCGTCATTTTAGAATTCTATGTAATTTTCAATTTCTTCATCCAAACGGAGGGTTAGGATCTTTAAAAGAGGGTGTCGAAATCACGTGGTATTCAATCAAGACTTTAAACAAGTAACAAAAAGTCTTTATGGTATTCAAAAACTTGCTAATTTCGAAGGATTTTTAAAAATATGGAATTGTGTGAGACTTTTTAGTGGGAAATATAAATACCAAACCCTATCTCAAATCTCACCCTAACCTATGAGATTTTTCACATGGAATTTTTTTTTTCTCTGGAAAAGATGAACTTACATGCACAAAAGGCTTCTCTCTTTGCGTCTCTCGTATGCGGGGTTTTGTCCAATCGTGCGAAGAGAAGTTGCTTGTAGTACCAAAGCCTCACACCCAGTTGCTGAACTCGAATTTTCTCACTCTATCTCTAATGGCGGAGCAAATAGCTCTCCCTCTACTCCTTCACAACCCACCACAAATTTTTGTTAAAAAAATATTACCTACACTACATATGTCCAGCCCACTTAAATTAAAGCTATACAAACCTATCAAACATACCATCCCATCCTCCCGTGCAATTCTTCTCCTCCTCTGCAAAACAGACATAAGCAACTTCTCTACAGCCAGCCAGCAACTCCTCTCTGTAGCCACTGCCAGCAACTTCTCTTCTTGGCAACAACAAGTATTCTTCTCATTCTCTCTTTTTTAATTATTTTATGCATCTTTAATTTTAATAGAAAATGTTCTAGGGTTTAATTAGGAATGACTTATAATTTGGAGATTTTGTCGAAATTAATTAGGGTTTAATTTTAGGAATTTTGTTGAGATGTTTAATTTGTTGTTGGTATTGTTGAGAAGTTTGATTTGTGTGTTGGTATGTTTGATTAAATGCATTAATTTGTTGTTGATATTGTTGAGATGTTTGATTTGTGTGTTGGTATTTTTGTTGACATATTTGATTAAAATCATTTCTACATATTATTTATTTTATAGGTTATCTTTTATTATGTCAGATCACAATCGGAACCCCAAGAAAATAAAGACCTTGTTGTCTTTTTTTAAGAAAAAGAATGATGGGTCATCATCTGATAAAAATATCAATTATCTTGAACGTGATCCAGGAGTACGTCATCTAATATGCAAATATTCGGTGAAGGAACAAGATAATGTGCGAAGAGCATATATTCTTTTAGGGCCATGTCAACCCGAGTTAGAAGATTATCCAAGCTACTTAGAAGGGAAAATCTTACGTTGATTTAATAAAAAGTGGTTTGGCCAATTCTCTTGGCTTGAATATTCAGTTGCTAAGAACAAAGCATTTTGTTTTTCTTGTTCCATTTGATAGAAATCAATAATTTCTGGCCTTGTTTTCCTTGTTTCTTATCTACAGCAACAACGAAACGAGCTTTCTCATGTATGAGAATTATTGAATTGACTTCAAAGCACCATAGGTGATGAATTTCTTGCTGATTGTATGATCCTCCACATTGAAAGAGAGTTTGCCAATACTGTCGACAATGCATCAATAATTGAGGAATTTAAGAGTTCTAAGCCTCGCAGGGTTAAATTTTATATTTAAATAGTGTTGTTTTGTATTGCATTGCATTGCATTTACTTTTGGTTTTTATTTTAGTTTGTGTGTTTGTAGATATACAAGCATTTGAGGGTAAGGCTCACTACGCCCTCTCTCTCTCTCTCTCTCTCTCTCTCTCTCTCTCTCTCTCTCTCTCTCTCCATCGAGTTTAGTATATAAATTTTGCCCAATCAACTTTCGAATCCTGTAACCGCCACTGTACCACCCTCTTCAAGACCCTTCTTCCAAAACCAAAACCCCACCTCCCCTCCCTCGCCAGAGCACGCACTCGCATCGGCAAGTCACGTGATGGTAGAACCTTAGATATAAAAAAGGAAACTTGTAGAAAAACAAAGAAAAGAGAAAAGGAAATTCATTTCATTTCATTCATTCCTCTCAAGCAAAAGAGAAAGAAAGTTTATACAATTCCTGATCGTGGCCAGCTGGCTAAGATCTAGCAAAGTTCTAACAAAACTTCCTACAAATGGGGAAAGGACAAAGTTGTTATTCTCTACGGGAATAGCTAGGTGATGATACTAAGGCAATACTAAGGTGATAATAAGTGGGCTGGAAAGAGTCTTAGGCCTAAATGGGATTGGGTCCCAACACGTGACTCCAACCGCGACAAGCCCTGGTCCCACCACCGCCTCTCCTCTCAAGGTCAGCATATCCTCCATTCCTTTATCGACCCACAATTTGATTCTTCTAAACTAGATGAGCAGCTTCTGGGTTTAGTTGAATTGCATAGAGATGAATTTGGTTCTAGGTTGGACTCTCTGTCTCTGGACGTCCTGGGTATTGTTAAAGGTTTAGGATTTCCCAAGAAATTCGACTTGGCAATAGATATGTTTGCGTGGTTTAAGAAATGTGAAGATTGTGATTCAATTTTGAGTGGTTTAGTATTTTGAGAAAAGTGGGCAGGGTTTCTTCTGCAACTTCTCTGTTTCAGAGTTTGAATAAGGATGGGTTTGCGCTTGATGTTTATGCTTACACTTCTCTGATTACTACTAGTGCCAGTAATGGGAGATATAGGGAGGCTGTTACTGTTTTTAAGAAAATAGAGGAAGAGGGCTGTAGGCCCACTTTGATAACTTACAATGTGATTTTGAATGTGTATGGGTATGCCTTGTGTTGACGCCAAAAAGTGGTTTTCTGACTTTTAAGGTCAACTTAGTAATTTTATACCTTCGGTATCTTAAAGGCCTCGGTAGGGAGTGTGATCTGCAAAAAGAGAATATGCTCGGTAAGACCTAGGGCACCGGTGTGGTACCGGCCGAAGGCTCTCCGATGCTTAAGTAAGTTCGGGAATAGAAAGTTTCACTGACAGATCAATAGGCTTGTATGCCGTAAGTTCTGATTACCTCTATTTTGGGGTAGTTGGCCTCCTTTATAGGCCTTGGGAGGTGTGTACTTTGTTGATAATTTCGATGTGGGACTGTGGACGTCGCTGGGGAGCATGCCACGTGTCCCCTGAGAGGGTGTTGCCCTAATGGAGTGATCGGTAAGTAGGGTACCGAGGGCGCCCCTGACCAAGCTCGATTTCTTCCACGTGTCTCATTCTCATTGGCTGTTCATTTTGGGTATAAACACCTTGGAATAAGATTAGAGCGCTTGTTGAGTGTATGAAGAGTGCTGGGATTGCCCCGGATTCTTATACTTATAATACACTTATAACTTGTTATCGCTGCTGGTCTTTGCATGTGAAGGCAGCTGAGGTTTTTCAGGAGATGAAATTAGCAGGGTTTGTACCCGATAAGGTTACGTATAATGCGTTGTTGGATGCGTATGGAAAGTCTAGGCGGACTAAGGAAGCAATGGAGGTATTAAAAGACATGGAGTTTAATGGGTTTTCTCCAAGCATTGTGTCTTACAATTCACTCCTATTAGCTTATGCAAGAGATGGTTTATTGGAGGAGGCAACAGCCTTGAAAACCCAGATGGTGGAGAAAGGGCATGACCATTGTATAATAGTTGAACATTTCCATTTCTGATTCTTCCTTGTGCTTTCTTATCTGTCTATTAATTGATATTATGTTTTTGGTTGCTTGGTCAGGATGAGTAAGATGGGTTGATGTTGTGAGAGCTACGTTAGTATCATGCCCTTGATCATTTTCTTGCAAGTATAAATAGATGTGTGGTTGCTCTTTGCATAATCGCATGCAATATGGCCCATTATTAATGGTGAGAAAATGAACAAGAAAAAGACAAGGAAGGACTTTTGAGTAGGCAATCAACCATTATATAATAACGTATAGGGCTGGTATACAGTTTGCCAAGTATATATGTTGTATACTAGAAGGAAGGTGTTTTGGAGGAGGTTAATTATTTTTGCAAGTTGTGACCTTTTCAGTAGATATAGATCCTCTAGTTGAGGTATTTTTTGTGTACAATATCAATATGTGTATCTTTTCCTATGATGTGTAATTGTTGTACGTCACTCATTTGCACACCAAAATAAAGGGATTCCCAGAATTTGGGTGAAATTAAGGAATCTCCTTATTTCTGTGAGGATGGATTCATGACATGGTCCACCCGTTGACCCAAAGAATTGTGAATTTCTCCTCATCTAGTGGAGGAATTGTGATTTTCAAAGGGAGAATCATCGTTCAGTAGGAAAATTATTCAAATTAAAATCTTTGGTGGGTTTCCTACAGTGTCGTCCCCTTCTTTAGTGTAGCTAACCAGTGGGTTTGTCTTATCAAAGTCTTTTGTGATACGGTTTTGGAATATCCAACTCTAATATAGTCTACGACGCATTGTCTTGGTGTACGGTTTTGGAATATCAAAATTACATGAATGTACTTAACCATACAATATTTGCAGCAGAATATATCCTAAAATACACTTTGCACTTGATCACCCGGTTCTATCACTTTACAATATTTCGTCATTATCAAAACAGCTAACCAGTTGAGTAGTTCATAAAGAAGATTTGGAATTTCAATTGTCAGTCAAACTACTCAAAACTGGAATTCGACCTCATAGTGTACTCTGCCACAAGCTGAGCAAAAGATGACGACTTGTTCTCTAGCAATGTTGCAGGAGAATCATATTCCTCAATAAGCCCTACAACCAGAACAAAGATACATTAAAAAATGAATAAGAATTTGATGTTGAATGCATTCATTTGGCAATACTAACCATGACTCAGAAGCAGAACCATGTCACTATCAAGAACAGAAGTTATACGATGTGCAATAGTGATGACTGTACAGTCAGTAAAGTGTTGGCGAAGGGTCTGCTGGATGAGATTATCTGTAGCTGTATCGACCGACGCGGTAGCTTCATCAAGCACCAAGACCTTACTTTTTTTGAGCAGCACACGGCCAAGGCAGACCAACTGCCTCTGACCCATACTCCAATTCTCTCCATTCTCACTAACTGCAGCAACCATATGAACATAAACAAAAGAATTTCCATGACATAAAATGGAATCTAGTGCATCATATATAGCCTGTATCTTAGAGTAGCCACAGAACAAACCTGTCGAATCCAGCTTTCCTTCCTTTCTCCTAACTTCATCTCCAAGTTGACACTTATCCAGGGCCTGAAAAAATTAAAAGACGTTTTAAATGAAGAACATTTAGTAGGAAGAAGCTTCCTTTCATTAGTGTAAAACCAACCAACCTCCCAAATTTGCTCATCTGCGTACTCTTCAAGTGGGTCCAGATTGCTTCTTACAGTCCCTTCAAACATGGTTGGATCCTGAGGGATAATGCTCAGCCTAGACCTTAGATCATGCAGTCCAATTGAAGATATGTCAATACCATCTATCAAAATCTGGCCAGAAGCAGGATCCACAATTCGGAAAAGGTCTGTATGAGAGTCGATTTGCCACTGCCAGTTCTACCCACAATCCCAGTTTTCATTCCTCCAGGAAAGCTACATGTGATACCTCGCAACACAAGCGGCATGTGTGGCTCATACTGGACCTATATAAACATGAAATTCGAGTCACACATGAATGACCCCATATGTTATGAAAGAAATAAACCAGAACAGCAAGTACCTGAAGATCATGTATGTCAACTTTTCCACGTAATGGCCAAGAACGATCTGGCTGATTCGATTCTATTACAAGAGGAGGCTCACTGGGAATGGTAGTGTACTGTAGTAATCTCTCCACTGATATTATTCTGTTCTCCACATTGCAAAGATTCCATATAACCCACGCCTGTAACATGTTCAGATTAAGTCCATATGTGACAGCTAAGCCCGCAACACCTTCAGAGTAAAATACCAAAAACAAATAAGAAAACAGAGAATTCATAGATTCGCTTTACCATTTGCTTTCAAAAGAATAATTAGTAACACACTAAATGAATACCACTTGCCTGGATCAATCATCCCAGCTGGAATAGAGATCAAGAAAACCAAATAGAATCCAAAAGTGATAGATGACAACATATCCAAGCGAAAACATATCCATCCCATTGCAGCCGCAGTATGAAACTTAGGCCGACCATAACCATCCATCAGTTTCATGTTTGTATCCCTAAATCTAGATTCTTGATTGAAGCTCCTAATAGTTGTCGACCCTGAAATTGTTTCAGCAAAGTGTTGTATCACTGGAGCTTTGCATACTCCAACCAACCGTGCTAGTTCTCGTGCTGAAGATATGTAGTATTGCTGCATGAATATAAATTTTTTGAGCATCTTTCTTCACATTTAATATAGTTCATATAGATTGATGGCTGTAACAGGACTTAGGTTTGTTATATGGATTCATATTGTCAATCATGTTCCATGTTGTGTCAATTTAGAAGTTTCTAAGAACTGTAGCAGAAAAAGGTTGAAGAAAATGTTAATATATCAACTTAGTGAACTTTTGTGTCAATAAGGAAGCCAAGTTCCTCACTTCCACATCAAATAGAAGGTAGGGCATGTATAGGCATGAATAACAAGCATCAACAGTGCATGATCAACAAAGAATTAACACTAAAGGGACATTAACATTTCCATGTTAGATTTCATGTGTTGATACAACGTACAAGATAGGAGCAGTCGGACAAAGAAGCGTTACCTGTAACCAGATACAGATTGCAATCACAGGGATAAAAATGATGAGAACCTGCCATGCAACTTGCGACATCACTGCAATAATTCCCAGAAGCTGGATCATTGAGTTGGCAAGGTTCCCAATTTGACCCGGCATGTTCAAGTCCACTACATTTTGGTCTGTTGAAGCCTGCAAGAAATCAATTAGCTACATTGATGAGATTACTGCATTCAGTACAGCAGCTGTTTAAAGCAAAGAAGGAAAGTACATAAAAATCATCTAATTCTCCTTGAATATCCCAATAAGGCACTATATTAGAAATATATTTTGCTTACTCTGTTTAGGATTCGTCCACTTGGAGTGGCATCAAAGAAAGACCTGGGAGCACGGAAAATGCATAAATGCATTTTACTAAAGAGTAGAGTGGGCTGTCTTGTACCCAGCTGTTGCAAGAAACATGGATCTGAAGAGGATACAAAAAGAACTTCCAACGGCCAAAGCAACATAAACAGTTAGAAGTGTAGAGGTTTCAACAGCAGGTTTCACATCCTCTGAAACAGGAGTTGCCCAAGCCATCCAGTAATTGCTTCCAATTTGAAGGACCTGAAAGAGAACCTGTGCAAGCAAGATAAACGGAACAAGAGCACCTCCGTATGCTGTGGTGATATACTTCCAGTAGACTGACAACCCAACTCTACCTTTCTCTCTCTCTTCTTCGTGAACAAGCTGCCCTTTTGGTAAATCATCTGTTTTAGACTTTCGAACATCAGTGTCTACTACATTTTGGACAACCCCACTAGTACTAGCAAATTCCCCATCTTCTTTGCTAACGCTTATTTTTTTCAACTGGCTCCACCTCTGCAGAATTAAGCATGGACAAAGCTTCCGCGTGTGCTCCCACAAGTTCCATAAAATCAGTTCCTGAATTAAGAATGTCATTGAACTTTCCCGCTTGAGTAATCCTTCCGTCTTTCATGACCTAATCACAAACAATAAGTTTAAGCAGACAGATACTAACTAGATAATAACACATCTTATAAATTAAAGTTCTAAGAAAAAGCTCTGAATTTTTTACCAAGATGAGGTCTGCAGCAGGTAAGAACTCCACTTGATGAGTAACATAGATTACTGTTTTTGAACCCAAGAAACCCAGCAAGCATTCCTGTAGTGCAATTATTAAGCAAACAAATTAATAATGAAGTGTCAATTTTACGGATGTATATGCAAATAATTCTATGATGTAAATAATTTTGGATACTCAATTTAAACTAGATGTAATCACACTACAAGAGGGAAATGAAATACCTTAAAAAGGTGCGATCCTGTATGAGCATCAACAGCGCTAAAAGGATCATCAAACAGATAAATATCAGCGTCTTGATACAGAGCACGTGCAATTTGTATTCTTTGCTTCTGCCCGCCACTTAAATTGATTCCCCTCTCCCCTATAATTGTCTGATCACCAAACGATAGAATTTCCAGGTCCTTCTTTAATGAACATGCTTCAAGCACCCTCTCATATCTTTCTCTGTCCATCTCTTGACCAAACAATATGTTTTCCTCTATCTTGCCACTCTGTATCCATGGTGACTGAGAAACATAGGCCTTTGTCCCACACATTTTAAGAGTCCCCGATATCTTCGGAACTTCTCCCAGAATACAAGAAAGTAAGCTAGACTTGCCTGAGCAACAGTACCACAAACAGCAACCCTCATACCTTGGCTCACTTTGAAATTTAGATCCTTCAATGTTGGACTAGGGGATGATAAATCCCAAGAGAATTCCCATTGACTATCTCAATTGCTGTATCAGAACTACCTCTTGGAAGGTTCTCTATAACGTCAGGCGGCAAGTCATCAAGACTAAGGAATGATGCAATTCTATCAAGGGATACCTTAGTTTGTGCTATCATTGAAATTGTGTCTGGAAGACTGTAGATAGGCTCTTGAAGAATCCCGAATGTTGCAAGTGCAGATAAGATCTTCCCCGACTCAAGTGGGATCCCCAAAAGCATGCAAGCAACGAAAGTGACCATTGACACAAATGTGGGGGCACCCCAGAAAACAAATGAGGTCATGGCAGACGTGTAAACAAACTTTCGTAACCATCCTGCCTCAGTATTCCTAAGCTGATTAATTTTAGACAAAAACTTCATCTCCCATGCTTGAAGCTTGAGAATCCTCATGGTCCTCAAGACCTCAGATGTTGCCTTCATCCTTTATCTTTTGACTCCATTAAGTTTGCCTGAAACTTCTCCTGCAAGGACCCCAAAGGAACATTTGCCAACATAACAATTATTGTTGCAACTAAAGTTGCAATGGCTGCGAGACCAAGATTTATGTACAAAATCACTAGGGCCCAAGCCAACTTGTAGAATGATCATCCATGGATAATGCATGTACCAAGAGAAGTCACCAACCCTCTCAGCATCAACAGTCATAAAATTGATAATCTCCCCGCTAGTGTGGCCCTGCTCTGGACTGGCATGACAGGGTCAAACCCTTATATAGATCGCTGTAAAAAGTACAGCTCGGATTCTTACTCCTGCCTGTTGTGCCTTAAAGAACCAGTGCCTTTCACAGAGGCACTCCACGAGCTTCGCAACCATAAATGCAGAAACCAAAGCATAGCCGTCATTTTTGAACTTTCTCTGCCATAGAGGTATTGAACAAATGTGTCTATTAGATATGGACCGACATAAGTTGCCAATGTGTAAAATGTAGCATATAACCCTGTCAGCCAACCTCTTTCCAGCTGAGAATATCAATGCCTTCACCAGATGAAATGTGGTAACTCTGCCATCCGCACCACGCTCCGCCTCAAGTTTATTTCTAAAATTTGGGAAATGAACCAACTACACTATCACCCTTGTATAGTTCAGGAACATCCTCAAGGTCTAATG